>JAJHJA010000230.1:0-244924 GCA_021202915.1 Heliconius himera
TGTTTTCCGCTGTTCCCGTATATGACAGGGTAAGCTGAGGTGATTCAGTGATAAGACAATCCGTTTCCATTTTCTGCCGAATTTTCGGGGCATTGTGTGTTGAGTGGCGAAATTTTACGTCGTGTGTTGCCTTGTTACCAAAGCGATTTTTTTTTTTTTTTTAATAAATTAAATCAAAAATAAATCAGCTTCACGCTGTATCCCGCACACAGCAGGGTAGGCAGAGAGAACTTAGTGTTAAGACACTCTGTTCTCCACTTTTTCGCAGAATTCTGGATGCATTGCGTGTTGAGTGGCGGAGCTCAACGCCGAGCATTGCCTCGACACCAGAGCGACGAAATGGAAATATAAAATTAAATAAATATTTCATTTACTCAAATGAGGATCGAACCCATAACCAGTCGCGGTTACAGTCACACTTTTTGCCTCTTAAAATATTCATAAATAATAAATAATTCATTTCCCCGAGAAGAAACTGAACCCAATCCGTCGCAATTACAGTTACACGCTTGTACCACTGTGCCACGACGGCCTCTTATAAGTATTTTTATAACCTTATAAGGTATACCTACGTTAATTTGGATAACGTTTATATAATTTAATATATACTTTTTTATTTAAACAATTAAAGTTAATGATTTTTTTATACACAGTTCTATTCTGAAAGGCGTCGACTTATTTATACGTATAAAGTATGACTATTTTTTTCTGGTTAGGTAGGCATATGTTCTTTTTTATTTCGTTTTTATTACACACAAAGAGTTGTTGTGTTCACATAATATACTGCGATATTACACAAATCTAGAGATTGTAATGACATAGTGGTTATGTCTGCCTGTAAACGTGATGGTTGTAGGTTTGATTCTTATTTGAATAAATGAATCATTTTCAATCCATCTTAAAAAAGGGATAAAAAATTTGAACTTTGTTCCAATTTGTTCCAATTTTTATACGTTATCTTAAAAAGTATTTTTATTTCCTAAGTGTGAAATAACACTTGGAAAATATTAAAAAACATTTTCAATCCTTCGCTCTAGTATCTAGACTCTAGAGCGAAGAATTTAAAGTGATATAAATGATTTGGCTTCCTTGCTAAATGCAGGATACAACGTGGAAAAAAAGACGAATTCCTAAACATAAAACCAACCAACAAACCGACATAGTAGTAGATTACATATATAGCTAGTGAGAAATAACACAACAGATAATCGCTATATAAATCTTTAGGAATCTTCGATAAATGGCCAGCAAACACGTCAAGTCGATGTCGTAAACAATCACTTCATAAATAAGCTAACAAGGGTTACATCCTATAAGGCAGCTGTGTTATGTGATAATAATTTAAAACTACAACCTCTAATTCCCCTTAAATAATGAAATGGAGGGAGGAGGGGGGGAAGTGACTTGTTTTTTCACTAGATTCCACCTGCATACCCTACTTCATGCGAGATAGAGTGTAAAAAAAAAATTGAAGCCATTAAGTTCTGTCACTTAACAAGTAATATGTGAAAAATTAAGAAGAAAATGAGGAACCGAGTGTCTTAACAATAATTTACCTCTCTCAACTCTACTATATGCGGAAGCGCGTGAATGTTTTTTTTAATATATACCTGTTTTAGAAAAGACTTACTAAACTATAACTAAAATTATTAGTTTAATTCATTCCATCTAACAAGAAGCAAAATTCTCGATTATAAGGTCTAAAAAAAGCTCAGTTTGGTTCCACAATAAAATGGCTGGCACGACTTTATAAGTTGTGTCTTACTTCTTCTTATTTAAAGTACTAGTACTTATTGATTCAAAAAATACCATAAACTTAAAGATGATGATTACTCTTTAGAGAGTGTCAATTTTAGTATAGACAAGAGGAATATAACTTTTTTAAATGAAATCGCATACACTGAGGTATTTTTTAGTTAGTTTAAATATAGAAAAAAAAATAACAATCTCACCGTTTCAAGAAGTTGTTACTTAATTTCATAAAATTTCTACCTCCCTAAAAAACATTGGTATCTTGGACATATCCTTCGAATTTGGTAAGATTAGCAAAGGGAGAGTATAAGATATGTTATTTTCCACCTCTTCACGAGCACTATTATTTAGATCTAACGCTAGAATTATTTATCTCGTTTGAACAGAGAAAAACGGTTACCCTAAACCAGAAATCGACGCTGGTACTGAAGGTCACGTTAGCGCAAGAAGACTCCCAAGACGGTATGTATGAAGAGGTTATAGAATGGTCGAGGCAAAATACGTATACAGAGACCACAGCGTTTTGTGTTCCGTTCTCTCTGGCTTCAGATAAATCGTAAAGCAAAGCAAAAAGAAAATCATTAAATATTGGCAAAAATCGATGAAACTTACAAATTATCATCAAAACCTTAGTCCGTGAAATGATCACTGCCATATATATATACTCAAGATGGTATACAAAAACAGTACAACAGTCCACGTAAACTTGCCTTCATAAATATGTAAATCAGTCTTTACATACTTGTTATAAATGAGCTTAGATTTATCCAGTACATTACCATGCATTATGGACGATTTCCTGCACTTGGTACCTAACAAGGAAACGCGTGCGCATGTGGAGGTGTATACATTGTGCGATCAGATATCGACACGATTATACTGAGTTAGTCCTTATTAATATAACTATTTGTAATAAAAATCAGCTTCACGCTGTATCCTGCACACAGCAGGGTAGGCAGAGGGAACCTAGTGTTAAGACATACTCTTCTCCACTTTCTGCCAAATTCTGGAGGCATTGCGTGTTGAGTGGCAGAACTTAACGCCGCAACTATTTATAATCATCAATTTAAAATACACACACGAAAGAAAGAAAGAAAGGAACTGATAAAGTGACTTAACACTCAGATTCCTCTGCCAATTCTGCTATTCTGGAAGTAGGGTAAATTGTTAATTTTAATTTGTTCTGATAACAAGCCCAGCACCAAGATCCCAAAAAATTGGACAAAAAGTGGAGAACGGAGTATCTTAACACCAAACTCCCTCTACCTCCCCTTCTAAACACCTAATACAAATAAATCTAAAAAAATATCGTATCGCATATAGTATAAAACACCTGTTGCTACGTCAGTCACAACAAATTGTGCGCCAAGCGAACGCCGATGAAATCAACGTGAGCAATTGCATTGCGTATTAACTGCATAGCGTTAGACCCATCTACGGCGTACTGCAGATGCGGGTTTACGTCTGTGTTAGCCACTACTGTGGATAGGAATAGCGTGTTTTAGATTTTTCTTATCTTAACACGCTTCTGTTTGCTTTAATTGTATCTATCTATTAGTCGTGGCGCAGCGGCACAAAGTGTGACTGTAAAACCGACTGGTTGTGGGTTCGATCTCCACTCGAGGAGATGAAATATGTACTTAAATTTATATTTTCATTTCTTCGCTCTGGTGTCGAGACAAAGCGCGGCGTTGAGCTCTGCCACATAACACCCAATGCCTCCAGAATTCTCCAGAAAGTGGGGAACGGAGTGTGTTACACTAGGTTCCCTCTGCCTACCCTGCTGTGTGCGGGATACAGTGTGAAGCTGATTTTTTTTTATATATATATCTATGAAGGATTGTCTTGCAAAGCTGTTTTGATGTATTTCTTGCTATACAATTTGTTTGAATTCTTGGGTGTCTGATTTTGGTGATAATTTAATATTTTCATAACAGCCTGAACCAACAAGGCAAGGCGAGATTTTTAAATATATTTATTTTAATATTATGTTTCCTAATTGTTTAGGTGGAAAGATATGAAGTCGATTAAGTTTAAATGTATATTTTTTTAAGTAACTGTTCGTACTTGATTGTAAATGTGACGGTTGTGAGTTCGATTTCCAGTCGCGGAAATTATTTCCTCTTTTTCCATGTACAAATCAATGCGCGGGTAAGTTTTGAAATTTGAGCGACAAACCGAGCTTAAATGCGGTTTAATGAGGATTAAATTAGGATCGTAAAAGAAAGTTAACATCGCATTGCAATTTAAATTACAAGTTTGTATCAAAATACTTATATAATGTTGAGAAAAAGCTATTAAATGATTTAATTCTTCGAAATGTTTTTTTAAAATAATGTGTCTTGATGTGATTCCCTTTATTACATTTAAAAACCTAAATGAAAAGCAGCCGCTGTACTTAAATTTAAATATAATTGTTAGTTAAAATCAATTTAGTTTATTGCATAGGAAATGTATATTCTTTTCAACTTCACTTTTCTTCTCCCATAGTAGAGTAAACACAGAGACTCAACTGTAAAGACTTACCGTTCTTCACATACCTTCCCAAATCAATATTTAATGTTGAGAAAACAATACAATACCACCTCATAACAGAGTCCCACTGCACCACAACAGTCCAAGAAACAATCAATTTGTTAATTCAAACCAAGTTCAACAAACCTACCTGGCGACCATTCCATATTCTCCCCGCGTGGGCCACAGGCCGAAATAATAGGCTAACGTACGTCCCTTACCGACTACAATGGTCTATAAATATTGAAAAAAAAAAAAATACCACAGATAATCTATTAATATCGTTTGATATTCAAACCATGTAACTATGTACTTGGTATGCTTTCGCTGATCTCTACACAAAACGTATGGAGTGATGACGTAAAATTCTAGTCTTATGAAACGCTTAATGCTACATTATATTTGTTATATTGCAATGTTGTCAATTTATAATGTGCTTTACGATATGTTGAATTGTTAATAGTTTTGGTCAAGTCGTCGTGGCATAAGCGTGTAGCTGAAGACGCGACGGTTGTGGGTTCGATTATCATTCGGGAGAATGAATTATTATTTATTTATGTTTTCATTTCTTCGTTCTGGCAAAAGTCCGGCGTTAAGTTCCATCGTTCAACACACAATATTTCGAAAAAATCGGTGGAAAATGTAGAACAGAGTGTCTTAACACTAGGTTTCCGCTGTCTACCCTGCTATATGTGGAATACAGCGTGAAACTGATTTTTTAACGTAGTAAAATAGTTTTGGTATTAGAGAGGTTTGTTCACTTTAATTAGAAATAAACCTTTTAACCTTTTCACTTCTATACTCAATTATGAGCTTTTAAATTAATACATTCTCTCATTATTGCCTGTAAAGTACCAATTAATCGAAGCAATCAGGAAATCAATAAAAAGTAATATCCTATAAGAGATGATTCTGCAGCTTTAATTTTTAAGAATTATTGTATTATATTTAGTGACGCAGTGGCACAAGCGTGTGGCTGAAGACGCGACGTTTGTGGGTTCGATTCCCACTCTGGCAAATGTTAATATTTTCTCTAGTAACGCTTCTCGAAAATTCAATCGAATGTACACCAGTTTCCCTCTGCCTACTCTGCTATGTGTGGAATACAGCGTGAAGCTTTTTTTAAAATATATTTTACTTGTATAGATTTCATAATTCATTATTATTTATAACTGATTTTTGAAAGTATAATAAATATTTATATAGGTTCCATTTTGAATTATTGCTTACATTTGTATTTTAGTGGAAATAGATGAAGCTATACGAGCAATTCATTTGGCTCTTTAAAACGTATTATCATTTGAAATATCTAGAGGCAAACCCATAAAATAGAGATCGAGTATCTAATGGAAAGGTCAGCGTTTGATAGTGTTTTGCCTACGCCTCTCCCATTCTTGACATAGTTATAAGAACAATACGTTTACTCAACCAAAACTTTGAAACTGAACTAAACTAACTTTTAACTCCATCGACACAAGACTGCTGATTTAAGAAGGTACCGCACAACAAACATTGTTGTAGTGATTTGAATGGATTTTCAATTTAGTCGTGTCGCAGGTTAGATGTCGTAAACATTTTCTTAGCGATTCGTATTTTATTAGTTGTTCCTTATCTCCGTTTCTTAGAAAGGTTGGACGGCTGTTATGGCTGGCACTGCCTTTCTACGAGATCGTAATAGGTGTGCCTAATGCTTCACCGACGTGGAAATGTACATTTTCAATATATGTATGCTCGGGCATAAGGTAGATCTGTCACGCTTGTCAAATAACCTGACAGCCATGTATTGTGTTGTGTATTGAATATGTTTAGTATTATGAATTACTAAATGTAAGCAGCGGCTTCTTAAATGTATGTACTGTCCGATTTTAGGAGAGAAATCATATATATCTTGTGTATTTAATTTTATGAAGTATTATTTCCATTTTTTTTAAGGCGTTGTTATTGGTAACGCAATCAACGGTTATAAGAAATTGAATCTCTGTTTAGGAAGTACTTATATGTATGTATTATGATTTAGATGCGCCACTGAGTTTACACTCATAACACAAAGTAAGCGGAAATTAAAATAAAACCGTCCAAGTGTGAGTCTGACTCGCGCACGAAGAGTTCCGTATCACTATATAATTTATAATAACGAAAAGCTAAAAAACACGTGTTATTGTATAGGAGCCCCTATATTTGTTTTATTCTCCTTTTTAGTATTTGTTGTTATAGTGGCGACGGAAATGTAGTGTCTGTACAACTTCAGCTGTCTCACTGGTGTCTGGTGACAGACAGACAGATGAACAGTGGAGTCTTGATAGTAAGATCTCATATTCTTACTATCAATTCTCATTAACAAAATGTTTTTTTTTTTAATAGCAGGCCAAAAGTAAAAAAAACTGTATGTTGAAAGAAACTGTGCAAATAATAAGTCATAAACTAAACTCAATATACATATTATTCTCCCCTGACCCCCCGAATTTCAAACATAGACAATGTTAGTTCTTTTCCCCACTTTCCGTTGAATTCTCGAGGCATTGCACGTTGAGTGGTGGAACTCAACGCCGTGCCTTTTATGGTAATCGAATCCAAAACCGTAACAATAACAGTCGCACGCGTGTACCACTGCGCCACGACGGCCTACACTACGTAAATAGGTAGGTTGTGTTTCTATTATAAAAAGTCATCTATATGCATATGTGATTGTCTTGAATCGTAATAATTATAATAGAAGAGCCTACAAATTCTTTCTCGTTTGTACGGTTTTATCGGTTTTTGATGGCCGCACTGTATTAGACTGGGATGATAATTAAATGATGTAGCCAATTTGTATTCATTTATAAGCTTTGATTATAGATTTTATAAATGTTTTTTTTTTCAAAGCTTAAAGCTGTCATTTGAAAGCTTGATAACGGTTTATTATAAACATTTTTTTTTTATTTTTTGGAAGAAGAAGATATAAAAAAGAAAAAGTATTTTATCGTTCTATGTTAATAGGTAGGGCTAATAAAATTATTTTTATTTATTGAAGCCATCGTGGGTTCGAATCCAGCATGAGGGAATTAATTAACTTTATCTTTGAGGCTACAAAATTCGAATGAGCCAATTGTAAATTTAATTTGTATTTATATAACAGAACTATATTTTACATACTAGATATCATAGTCAAGTTTTTTTTTTCATTTATTAACTTACAAGCATATATCTTCATATTAAATGAAACTCTTAGGCCGATCTCCCAAAGCGCGGCGTTGAGTTCTGCCACTTAACTCGCAATGCCTCCAGAATTCGGCAGAAAGTGGGGAACGGAGTGTCTTAACACTAGGTTCTCTCTGCCTACCCTGCTGTGTGCGGGATTCAGCGTAAAGCTGTTTCTTAAGCCGGTATAATCGGGTATAAGATGTTATATAAAAAATAGCCAGATACAAATTATCATTAAATATTTCCATATAAACAAAATGGTTTTCATCTACAAAAAGTACACTCATCATAATAAAATAAATTAAAATATACATATTATAGATTAATTCTATTCTATATAAATACATATAATTGAATTAAGTAATTAAGTATATGCTTATACCGGTCCAGGTTGAACTCGCGGTGTATCGTCACCGGATGTACCGTGGGCGGTCCCGTATATTGTCATTCAAAAAGCCGAAGCTTTATTACAGCCACCAGGCTTTTAAAATTTGAAGCATAAAATATAAATCCTTTTATCCAATACTGGGTTTGATCTTTTTATATTTTATTTTAAATAATTAAATGTTACCGCTTTTAAAGCTGTAGTTAGTTAAGGTGATCGATTTTAAACGATGATTGTCGATTCAAATCGAAGTCTATATATAGAGTTTTCATTTTGTAATTTAAATTTTATGCAAGTACTAGTTTTAAATGCGGCGTTGAGTTCTGCCACTCAACACGCCATGCCTCCAGAATTCGGCAGAAAGTGGGGAACGGAGTGTCTTAACACTAGGTTCCCTCTTCCTAAACTGCAGTGTGCGGGATACAGCGTGAAGCTGAATACTAGTTTTTAATGTAAATAATTAATAATTGTTTGTCACATTCTAAAGGTTCTAGGTAACTTTGGATGCGAATACAGTGGATTCAATTAACGATTAACGTGATGTGATCTTAACATTTATAAAGTGGTTTTCCACACTTAGGAAAGATAAATACATATTAAGAAAACTTATAAAAGTTTGAACGTAGCGGGACTCGAACCCGCGCCTCTTGGAAACCACCCACGTTTTCTAAATAAGAATTTATCTTTCCTAAGTGATGTAATATAATCTATAGACTATGTAAAGCAAATATATTTTTTCAATTACATTTCGTACCAGTTCCTGAGATAAGCGCGGTCAACGAAACAAACTTTTCTGCTGTATAATATAAGTATAAAGTAGAGTATAGTACAATTATCAACTATATGCAATTCTAATTTAAACGCATAATTATTATTTTAACAATATGAAAACTTTATTTAAATTATATAAATCAGTGGTGCAAGGGCAAGTGTGACTATAAACGCGAAAGGTTCGATACAGCGTGAATATGAGAAAAAAATTGACAGAAGTAACTTCTGTATGGCACATACATAATCGGTGACTAACATGTTTGTATGTATATATGTATGTATCTGTACTATAAACGTACTCGTCATCTATATACGGAATTCATTGTAAACACATAATTGTTAGGAATTTATACAACAAGAGAATAATAATAATTTCTTGTTATTCTTGAGAATCATCGTGGCTTAGTGCAAATCAGACTACAATGCTATTCGTTATAGTTTGGTGTAACTGAAGGTTACGAATTCAAATTCATGTAGAGATAAATTTGTGTTAAAAGATATAGGAACCTTATTAGGTTTAATATGTTTAGTTTAGCTTTATAGTTCAGCTTAATAGCGTTTCCATGATGGATATGGATTCGATTATCACTGAAAACCAACATCGATTTTTACTTTCAATTCTCTTTAAAAATATAAAGGCGAAGCATTGAGTTCTGACACTACATGCCATATCATGAAATGGTTCTGAAAGAGGAGAACAGAGAGTCTTGATACTGGATTCTTTCCCACTTTGCCATACGAGGTCCACAGTCTGAAGGTAAACTAAAATTCATGTAATATTTTTAGCAAAAAAAAAATCGTGGTTACCCTACACATTATGAACGTAATGTATTGTCTCCATAATGCTATTAACAAAATTATTATTTACTCATTTCTATCCGCTTATTACTGTCCGGCCCTTTCCATTTTGATTTTGTTGCCGCGATTAATTAGGTTTCACTTATATTATTATTTTAGTACTTTTATTTGCATTCTCGTTGTAGAGTATAGTAGGTTAGAAGTTGTGTTTGTTTAAATTATTATATTTTATTAATTATTATTATTGAGACCGTTCGTGGTGTAGAAGCACAAAAATTGTGACTGAAAACGCGACTGGTTGTGGGTTCGAGGAAGTGAACACCTCCAGAATTTGGCGGAAAATGGGGAACGGAGTGTTTTAACACTATGTTTTATGTTACCTCTGCTTATCTGCCTGCCGGGATGCAGAGTGAAGCTATAAAAAAAAGTACAATACAAACAACAACTAACAAAACTATTTAGTGGTCAAGTTTATAATGAATTCTATTAGAACAGATTCGTATCAAGGAACATAAAAAAACGCCGTACACACGCCTATCGCACGATTACGTCAAATTTACGTAACATCCCAAATTGCTCCACGCATCATGAATCCTAGAACACAAAGAGATTTGGAACATTAAAATGTAATAGTGTATTGTGTAGTACTTTAATTGTGTTAGAATTTCACTATTAGGGTTAGTATAATTGGACGTGTTTACATATTATCATTTCGGTTTATATGAATTGGACTATGACATTAATGTTTTATTGTCTTTCTTTTTGTTTTAGTTGTTTCACGCTGTATCCCGTATGGCAGGGCAGTGTAACCAGTATAGCAGGGCGGTATTTATTGTATAAGGCGTGTAGTTAGGTTAAGAAATGAAGGGAAGTACTAAGAGAGTATTTTTTGGATTTAGTTTTTTTCTTGTTAATTAGTAATTAGGGTTTTGTCTCTTATAATCCACGCACACAAAGTCGCGTGCGATGGCTAGTATATTGTATATTTTGAGGTCAGTCGTAAACGTGACAGGTTATGGGTTCAACCTCCATTCGAGGAAATAGATAATATTTAATATTTAAATTTCTTCAGTAGAAGAATTCGGTAGAAAATGGAGAACGGAATATCTTAAAATAGAACTTTCTCTGGCTGTTACATTGCGGGATATAGCGTGAAGTTGAAAAAAAATAAAAGAGAAAAATTATGACATATTAAATGAAGAATCTATTAATTATTAAAAATGGTGGTAAAATTAAAATTAACAAAGTCATCTATCTAGTCTAAAAATATTTACTAAATAATATATTAATAATTATTATAGATCATAGTAACAAAACACTATAGAGCTATATATAAAATATCTGATATAGAACGTGGTTTTGCATAACTTATACGTAATATAGAAAATAATCCCCAATTAGGCGCCTGCTGTTGCATCCTTTTGCACTGTTACTATGCATTGCACGAATTGTTAGATTAAAAATTGATATTTAAATTTTGCATATGCTATAGACCGACGTGGCGCAGTGGAGCAGAGTCTGTGGTTGTGGGTTCGATTCTCACTCGTGGAAATAAAATATTTAATATTTTCATTTACATCACTCTGGTGTCGACGCAAAGCACGGCGTTAAGTTCCGCCACTCAATACGCAATGTCCCCAGAATTTGGACAGTGGGCAGCGGGAATAACATCAACTATATAAATAGATATTATTTAACATTTACACAACCAATATGTTAACTAAATATGAGCAGAAGACTTCTCCAATATACCACACAAAATAATAAATCATTGATTTTGTCCATCTTCTTAATATCATTTCTTATAAGACCTCCATTATTATCCTTACTTTTTATTTTTATTATTCTTAATTTTCGGGATTCGTATTCTATCGATATCGTTCTTACTAACCAACGGTTGTTACAGCTCTACCAAATACACTATAGATATATATACATTTTTATATAAACAATTCATATATTTCCCGCTACCTTTATGATGCAAAATAATAAATACTCGTATATTGTTTGATAAAAAGTATTTCCTTCTTGTTTGCGATGTAGAGTTGAATTTAGGCGTACTGCCACATCCTTGTTTCGCTGTTGCTATGTGATAGTGTATGGAAAATATGAGAGTAAGCTGTGATATTTTAAATTTTTATATATTTTTCGTATCCTGTACACAGCAGGTTAGACAGCGGGAACCTAGTGTTAAGACACTCCGTTCCCCACTTTCTGCCGAATTCTGGAGGCATTGCGTGTTCAGTGGCAGAACTCAACGCCGCGCTTAGCCTCGACATCAGATCGAAGAAATGAAAATATAAATTTAAGTAAATATTCCATCTCCTCGAGTGGGGATCGAACCCACAACCACTCGATTTACAGTCACACCTCATGCCACTGTGCCACGACTGGCCTCAGAAGGTACTAATATTGAATAAAAATATCTAATAACAGAACAAACAATCTAACCGTCCAAAAACTAGAAAAGCTTACTCTATGATTATGTAATGTTCATTCGATATCTAAAAATAAATACCAATAATCAAATATTTGAACAACTATTCATCTCCAGTGTTCACATATACTCGACATCAGCGTTGCATTGCGACATCGAAATCAGGAAATGACTCTATCGCGGGTCGCTGCCTCTACTGTACCCTACATTACATTGATATAAAACATGTGAATGTCCTTAAGTGATTTTAAATGTTTTTTTTTGTAAAATATCTTATAAATGGAACCCTTATTAGATAACTTTGTGCTGTCCGCCTGTCTATCTGTCTGTCAAGAGCCTTTATCTCAAGAACGCTTAGAGGTATCGAGTTGAAATTTAAACCATATACTCATATCAAAATTCAAAATTCATAGAGTACTTCTAGTTGAGCTAAAATTATAAAATTTGGCAGCTAGCATTTACAGGTAGGCTAGTTTAGGAAGTAAACTGAAAACTGTACATTTATGAGTAGTTTGTAGAGTTGAAAAATCTTGTTTTTTCGTGTTCTTATAATAATTTCGACAATTTCTCTTTTAATGCTTTAATACACTTAACATCCTACATGTCAAATTTTAATCTTCTAAGTCCAGCTGTTTTGTCTGTGTGTTGTCTGTTAGTCAACCAGTAACAGAATAAATTTATACATCTTATTATAAAGATTAACAATTATATGATTACGCCTATATGATAACTTGTTTCAACTATTTGTTTATATTGCTTCTCATTACCGTCAGACATATTTTATTCTATTTATCGTTTACATGGTTAAACGAAGCACAATAGTAGACTAATTGACAAGGAAACATACTAAATTGATAGACTTTTTAAGAATTGGAAAAAAAATATTAAGAAACAAATGTATAAATATTTTGACGTAGTTTCATAATAACGAGAGTTGTATATTAAATTACAAAAAGATAGAAAAAGATAGAAATATATATATATAATTTTTATACAACTTTTAAAGCCGCTTCCATTCCTCTAGCTCTACGCTTGTCATATTCAATACGCATATCACTTTGATGGAAGTAATATTTACGTATTAGCGTGTACCGCAGTGGTTAGATTAGATTTTTTCATTATAAACTGATAAATGCTGTCCAAACAATACACACTAAGGCTAGTACTCTATACCTTTACCACACGTTAGAATCAAGTCTTTTTTACAGCTTCACGCAGTATCCCGCACTCAGCAAGGTAGGCAGAGGGAACTTAGTGTTGAGACACTCCGTTGCCCACTTTCTGCCGAATTCTGGAGGCATTGCGTGTTGAGTGGCAGAACTCAACCGCGCTTTGCCTCGACACCAAAACAAAGAAATGGAAATGTAAATTTATGTAAATATTTCATCTCCTCGAGTGAGGATCGAACCCACAACTAGTCGGTTTTACAGTCGCACTTTGTGCCGCTGCGCCACGACTGGCCTCACATCTTAACTTTTCCCAGTAATATACGAGTATAGCTTATACAGTTTGAGTACACGCCCACGTAACGTATCAATTCGTAACAGATATCTAATTTCGTTAAGTAAATAATATTTACTTGAGTATTGCCAGTTTGTTTAAGTATTTGACATGAATTGTGTTTTTTCTACCATATATATTGATTTAAGAAATCATTTTTTTATATTGATTTTTAAAATCATTATAGTCTATAGTACTAAGTAGCTTCGTTTTTAGTAATACACTCTATCCCATGTATAGACGAGTAAGTAGGGAGAACGTACTTAATGTCAAGACACTCCATTTTATCCATCTATTCTAACACTAAGTTGCGCTTCTTTTCATACAAATGTTTCCCAAATTCCAGATTATGTGATGAGCTTCTAGTCCACTTAACTTTCCATCGGTTTTGATTTATTAAAATAGAATATTAGAGGGCAGTCGTGGCGCAGGTAAGTACAAGCGTGAGCCTATGATCGCGACAGCTTGTGGGTTTGATTTCCTAGATGAAATTAAATATTTAATATTTTCATTTTCCTTAGCTCCAGAGCGCCGATCTGAAAGTATTAAAAAGTAACGAGACAAAGCGCGGCGTTGAGTTCCGCCACTCGTCATGCTTATAATTTTGCTTCCAGAATTTAGCAGAAAGTGGGAACGGATATATCTTAATGAAAACTGAATACCTTTGCGCTAGGTTCCCAGATTCCCTCTGCCTACTCTGATTTATGCGAAATACAGTGTATAGCTAAAAATAAAGTATTGGCTTTATTTAAAAAAATATATGTTTCTAATAATTTAAAAACTTTTATAATACAAATTTGTACACTAAATATTCACTCATTAGTCTCAAAAAATTAGAGGAAAGAGAGGAACGGAGAGCCTTTAGCATTTGTGGCAAGGTTCCCTCTGGCTTCCGTACATTGCGAGTGAAACGTGAAGCTAAATGTAGTAGAATGGTATAACTTTTAGAACAGCGGAACATTGCTGTGGTCGTTTATTATATGTTTATTTGCTTAGGTAGTTTTATCCAAAATTGAGATTTGCCATTCTATAATGTGTATAATTAAATATCCCATCCCATACGATTCAGAGACAATTCTATGATCAGCGTCGTCTTCGAAGTACATCCCAGAAGTGAACTCACGAACAGCTTTCGATGAATTAAAATCTTATAGTAACTTACAGAAAGATTTTGCTGTTATGTTATATCATTAAATTGTATATTGAGGCTAGTTGTGGCGCAGTGGCACAAAGAGTGACTGTAAAACCGACTGGTTGTGGGTTCGATCCCTACTCGAGGAGATGAAATATTTACTTAAATTTATATTTCCATTTCTTCGCTCTGGTGTCGAGGCCAAGCGCGGCGTTGAGTTCTGCCATTCAACACACAATGCCGGAGTGTCTTAACACTAGGTTCCCTCTGCCTACCCAGCTGTCTGCGTGATACAGTATGAAGCTGTTTTTTTTTTTATTAAATTGAAATTTATATATACACTTAAGAAATGTATGTGTAACTAACTTAGTTTTATCTTTATATCTATTGCTGGTTAATTATTTCTATAATAGGAATGGCTTGTACGTTTAAGTAAGTAAATCTTGTATAAAACGATTTAATTATAAGTATATATTGCAATTATCTAAGCTTTAGATGATTTAATGTTGAATTTAAAAATCAAATTTAACATTTATATGGTGATTTGGGATACATAAATAATTAATAATTAATTTGTCCGTAAAATGTACCGATATCTTGTAAATAAAACTAGGTCTTTAAATGCAATGGAAGTAAACTCAAAGTTCATATAAATGGATTAAAATATAATAAATAGAATTTGTGAAATTGAATCAGTTAGTCTTAAAGAAATATTTGGTATGGTTCATGTTTGTCGTAGTACAAAAAAGTAATTATTTTTGCTTTAAAGATTTAAAATATATTGATGTTTTATAAGTATATACTCGTAATTATTCCTTTAAGACAGATACTCATTCTTGAGAGATATTTTTTAAAATTCCTACGGGAACCAAAAGAAAAAATTACGTTTTATAATCCACGAAAACGAACGCAGGCTAAACTCGCTTAGACTGATATGTCACGTGTCACTACATATTTTCAGTTAATTTTGACTAAGAAATAAAGGTCACACAAGTCCATTGACAATTTAATACGTGTCACCATCACGCTCGTCACGTGAACGTGACAAGTAGTGTCACGGACTGAAGGCTTGAATGTCGTGCTTTTGATATTGCCGTACTGGTTGTACCTGCTCGTGATGTGTAGTTTTGCTGTTTCACGCTACGCTATGTCTTAATCAATTTATAAATTATATTTTTGGTGCAACAATGATATTATTAAAAAAATATATAGTGGCCAGTCGTGGCGCAGTGGCACGAAGTGTGACTGTAAAAACCGACTGGTTGTGGGTTGGATCCCCACTCGATGAGATGAAATATTTACTTAAATTTATATTTCCATTTCTTTGCTCTAGTGTCGAGACTATGCGCGGCGTTGAATTCTGCCACTCAACACGCAATACCTCCAGAATTCGGCAGAAAGTGGGGAACGGAGTGTCTTAACACTAGGTTTCCTCTGCCTACCCTGCTGTGTGCGGGATATAGCGTGAAGCTGATAAATATATAGGTTGATTGAGTCTTCAGGATTCCCAAATTAGTGATATATTGAATTGTTTTTTTTTTTCAGTTTCACGCATTCTTCGCATAACAGGATGTGGTAAGGACCTGGAGTCAAGACGCTTCATTTTACGTCATTGAGAGAATGAAAAACATAGAAATATAGTGTCATTATAGTGTATATATAATAACGAAAATAGATAAGGAATATCGAAAATAAATGCAAAAACGTACCAACGTACCTGCCTTTCTTGTTTTTGTCAGATTAGAAATACGTACGTATTCTTGTTAAGTAGGTTGCTTATCCATAATTTTATGTATCCATAATTAAATTACTTAACTAATTTATTACTAATAAGCTTTACAAAATGTTAAATTAATGAGCATACAGACTCGAAAACGAACAAATTAGTATCATAAATTATCCTTTAAGTTACTTTTTGCTTTATAAATATTGATAAAACAGTTTTGTGTAGTAGAATGGTAACAAATAAGACCACATAGTGTGACAGGGAGCGGTGTGGTCAAGGGAATCATTCTGACTTAAACCACTGCGCCCTTACCCGTCTAAGGCGTAATTGAATAATACGTACTGGTATTATTCACCTTACATGTATCGAAGTCAGCAGTATGTGAGGATGGCTGGAAACCTTCTACTGGTTTGAGACTTCAAAGATTTTATGAGTGGGTGAGGTACCCAATCATAAAATCTTTGAAGTCTCAAACCCACCATACTAGAGGGCGAGACACAGTCAGGAGTCAGTCATTCTGCAGGAATTGAATTAAGAAATCATTGACGGTAGTTCGATATAATAATTATGTCAAATGACACACGAATGTCACCTCAGTCTACCCGTGACCACGGACTACTGCAATGAGACTATTGTTTAATACTAAATATACGCGATGAATAGTTTTATTTAAAATATTTAGAAGAATGTCAACAAAAAAGGCCACGTACGCCGCTGCCGTTTTACCGGAGCGAGAAAATAAAAAATATTAAATATTTCATTAACTCAAGCAAGAACCGAACCCACAACCGTCGCGTTCACAGTCGCACACTTTTGCCGGTGCGCCACGACAGCCTCAATTATTCAATTTTCATAATTTTAAACTTAAAAGTTATCAGCAGGACTGTTATTCCTGTCAAAGTTCGCTAAATCTTCGGTTATAACCAATAATTATTCAAGATTCGACATTCATATTATTTGTAAAATTATTTATTATTTAATATCGACAGCTGTCAGTAAGGGGCATTTTAAGCTTCACAATCAATTATAAAAATTGCAGCGATTTGTTGATTTTAATAATGTAGAGGCAAGTATTTCATGTTTTTAACTAGACATTTGTTTATGGTTTTGCCTGTAATTTATAAGATATTTTTATTAATAATAAGTACGAGGCTTATATATAATTTATCTCAAAATTATAGGCCGTCGTGGAATAGTGGTTTGTACCACATAGTAGAACGCTAGAAACGCTGCGATTGTGGTTTCGGTTCCCTCTCGGGGAATGAATTATTTTCAATTCCCCACTCTGGTAAACATGTTGCAACGTGTTGAAACAATGTCTTGAAATTGGGGAACGGAATGTCTTAACATTAGGTTCCTTTAACCCAGGTTAGATTAGTTACACGCTTAGTTAGACCTTAGATACACGCTGAAAGAATCCATAAATACTTTTTTTATTCGGTATTTAAAATGACACCACAACTTAAAGTAAATAAGTAAACGAAACTGCCACTTTTCTACACACATCTGGATTATATAAATATTGAAAATTGCACTTCCAAAACGTGTACAAGAGTGACGCGGACTTTTGTACACAAAGGGTTCCGTAACATTATCTATAGAAATCACATTATAAGGGAGACCCCTTAAATATTTATTTTATTCTGCTTTTTAGTATTTGTTATTTATTTTATAAACAATATAAATATCTCATTTGTGAACATTCCAACTATCTTACTATCAAGGTTCATGAGATGACAGATGGATAAATAGACAGACAAATAGCAGAAACTTTGCAATAGGATTTTACTCTTTGGGTATGGAACCTTAATATATTTTATTATGATGCAGTGACGGTTGTGGGTGCATATCCGATAAAAGAGATTTTTTACAAAATATTTTCCTCAAGTTTTACAAAAAAATGTGGCAGATCAATATTCAAAAACATTTTTTTTTATATTTATTTAAATAGTGCAGAAATTATACCATGTTATGTTTTATGATGTTCATTTGCATCTTTTGTATAGAAACTTAAATATCACTTATCCCGTGAATAAAATTGAAAATTAAATTGATTTCTCTAAAACAGAATCACTACAGACTAAAAAAATATATGATAAACTAAAAAAAAAATATTAAAAAAAATAAAAGATAATATTAGAAGAACTACACCAAAATAAACATATTAAAAGACAAAATCAAACAGTTTAATGTAATTTATATGCAAAATACGAATTATTTATTTTGTAACAAAATTAAGACGCAACCGCATAAATTATTAGCCATAAATAATATTGAGTTTTAGTGTTATTAAAATACGATCAATGTAATCATAAAAATGACAATTTGAAGGTTTCGTCGACTCTTCTTTAAAATATTATTTGTTATCAGCTTCGCTGTACCCCGCACACACCAGGGTAGGCAGAGGTAACCTAGTGTTAAGACACTTCGTTCCCCACTTTCCGTCGAATTCTGGAGGCATTGCGTGTTGACTGGCAGAACTCAACGCCGCGCTCTGCCTTGACACCAGAGCGAAGAAATGGAAATATATATTGAAGTAAATATCTCATCTCCTCGTGTGGGGCTCGAACCCACAACCAGTCGGTTTTACAGTCACACTTTGTGAAGTTGCGCCACGACTGGCCTTGAAATATTATTATTTTTTGTTTGAAAAATTATTTTTGTTTTTTGCTGGAACTTTGTGACATAAAATAGTTCATATTTTTTCTTCACTTAAAATATAAAAATTACGTAAAAAATTTGGGGACATGGAAAGACAAAGCACGGCGTTGAGTTAGCTTCATAAAACAAATAAAATCTAAAAATACTAAATACGCCTGTGTTCATGGGCATAGGAGAGGGGAGACCTATAGTGATGCCTACATCATTATGGTCTGGTGCTCACCCCAAAAAAAATTTGTTAAAATATTTTAACCTAAAATATTTAAAATAATATTTGCAAAAAGTTCAGTTGAAAGCTAAATAAAGTAAAAATATATTTGCCAATTTAAAAAAAAAACTTTTTTGAATTTCAAAAATAATTGAATTAGATCATAAACAATTAAAAAAAAACAAATAAGATAAATTATTCAAAATTTTGTAATAATTTTATTACTTATAAATTATTATATTTTTTTTGGGAAATTTAAAAAAAAAAAAATAAATTAGCTTCACGCTGTATCCCGCACACAGCAGGGTAGGCAGAGGGAACCTAGTGTTAAGACACTCCGTTCCCCACTTTCTGCTTTCTTTCTTTCTTTATGCACTTTCTTTTTTCTTTCTTTCTGGGAAATTTAAATATCTGTTTTAAATTTAGACAGCTAAATTATATTTTCCAACTTCCGGTGAGACTTGGAATTGCATCGACAAACGTATCTATTGTATTTAAATATGAAGAAAACTATATTTATTGCCAAATCCTTTATAAATACTTATACGTACTTTAATTTATTAGATTTATAAACCAGCAAGCTAGAGAGGAGCTCGAAGCAGGGCCTGGGACCTGTCAGCCAAGTTTAGATTGCTGGAGTCCCTTCACAAAGCATTTAACCCGCAGTCACTGTTCGTTAAGTAACTTTACTTCACTTCATAACTTCAATGTATCTAATCAGATAACGTATTTTATACAATTTAGTCACTTATTCTTATTATTTGAGGCCAGTCGTGGCGCAGCGGCACGAGGTGTGATTGTAAAACCGATAGGTTATGGGTTCGATTCCCACTCGAGGAGATGAAATATTTACTTAAATTTATATTTCCATTTTCTTCGCTCTGGTGTCGAGGTTAAGTGCAGCGTTGAGTTCTGCCACTCAACACGCAATGCCTCCAGAATTCGGCAGAAAATGGGGAACGGAATGTCTTAACACTAGGTTCCCTCTGCCTACCCTGCTGTGTGCGGGATACAGCGTGAAGCTGATTTAATTTTTTATTTTTTTTAGTCACTTATAAAACAATTGTATAGGGCTGCTTTTAATATCCAAAATATATTTCCATTACTGACAAAAAGCGCAATTGTCGTCAAAGCTAAAAGATATTGGTAATATTCATAAATATAACTAGTTTAAAATAAAAAGCTAATTTGAACGTTACGCAGAATAATACTCTATGTAATGTTCAAAGTATGATGAGATAAAAACCTGAATTTTAACCTTTATTCAGAAATAAATATATTAAAGAAAATAAGCCGTCTTATTAAAGGCTTACTTATTTTTATTACAATATTATTATCTTAAAAAAACTAAATTAGCAATACAAAAAGTTAATAAAAGTTGTTTCCGCCCGGGATCGAACCGGGGACCTTGTGCGTGTGAAGCACACGTGATAACCGCTACACTACGGAAACGTATTTGCTACGGGTGAAATACGTTATCAATATAATAAAATAATATTGTATTTTAAAATAAAGAATGCTTAAGCATCTCCTACAAATTGAGAAATAGATAGAGAATACTCTGTGTTAAGACATTCCACTTCCCACTTTCCGCCAAATTCTGGAGGTATAGACCAGAACTAAGAAATAGAAATATTAAATATTTGATTTCCTCGAGTTGGAATCGAATTGACAACATTTCTATTTAACGGCCATGCTTGTGCCCTGCACCACGACTCCCTTATATTATACATTTGATAATAAATAATTAATTAAAACTTTCATTTACAATTATAACCATAAAAATACAATTACCCTTTCCTTATTACATCGTAATCGGATAAAAAAATATTCTTAGACATTTTATAGCCTAGTAAAATCTTATTAGTATGCAAGAATTGTTTTCCAACCGGCGTCGTAGATACACGTGTTATTCAACGTATGTAAGTATTTTTACATTTATACTATACTATACTATAGTAGTATATAGAAGTATATTTTAACGCCTATAGTTGTAAATGTCAGCGGTTTTATGGCTGTACGAACGCAGATCACATAAAAGGAGATATGTGATTCGAATGCTATCAATGTTTAATAAGGTTATAAGGTGGTGATGTGAAACATAAGTGTATATTTATAGACTACTAGGTTTATTCTACGACTTCGCCTGTGTGGTCGAAATTATACAATTAAGATTTTTGTGTGACATTCTAATAGGCTAAGAGGTCACGGATTTTTTTGTAATTATTCGGGATAAGGCCAGATTGAATTACTGCGTTATATCAAATTGATACTAAAAGCGACAATCTGGTGCGTTTATGGAGACGCTGTACTTTGAATAAGCACCAAAACTGACCATATCTTTGATTTTTTCTAAGCTTATAACTCGATGTTGCGACCACTGAGAGCAGACAGTTCGTGAGTCCGAATCCATGAAATGTTTCATTTCCTCGAGTGAGAATCGAACCCACAACTTGTCGCGTTTACAGTCACACGCTTGTGCCTCTAAACCATGACTGACCTCAATCTATTATATTATGAAAATATTCATAGACAGGACCTATTATATATAGATATATGTAAGTTATTTAATAGTTATTATTAAGTTAAGCGTTGCAAAAGCGTTTGATTGTAAATTATCATTTTCTTGATAAGTTCGCAGTCATGAATCAATCAAAACAATAATTAATCATATGGAATTAAGGAAACTTATGTAAGACCATTCGGATTCCAATTTGTTGCGAAATGTTATGTTGGTTGAGATTAATATTTGTTGTTAAACGTATGTATGTCATTCTGATAAGAAATAACTTTATTTTATAAAAGTTATTTTAGTTATATTTACAACTAAAAAAAATTGCTTTTTCAAAAAAAAGAAAGAACTTATGAAAATATTTCGTTTCATATTTTTCGCACCATTTTCAAGATATTATTAATAATCAACTTTTTTTAGATTCACGTTGTTTCTAGTATATAATAGGGTAAGTAAAAGGAATCTAGTGTTAAGATATTCCCGTTCCCATTGAATATTTCTCTCCCCAACTTTCCGTCGAATTCATAAGGCGGTATAATTCATAATACTGCGTGATGAGTGGCGGAACTAGACGCCGCGTTTTGCATCGATACCTGAGCGAGAAAATGAATATATAAAATATTTCATTTCCCCGAGGAGGAATCGAACTTACTTCACCACAACAGACCTATAAATTGCTATTTTTTATATATTTGTGGTTATATAAACTCTCTTTGAAACGTCACTCTAAATAATAAGATTTTTTTTAATATAATATATTTTACTACAAACCCCAAACCATCGCTTATAATATAAGCAAATAAATTGAACACAAGAGGTCAAAAGGCATAAAGCAATTACATCACGTGATGAAACGCGGACTCTGGTGGGATCATTAAAATAAATTAAAACGTATGTTTACGACTGTTTCAGTTATCATAGAGCTTTCTATAATCGTAAAGTTGTTAAATAGCTTTAATTCATAGTGATTGTATGAATAAATTGTTTTTATATATATATGTATAGATAAATATGATGTGTAATTAGGGTTCCGTACCTTAAAATGTAAAAAGGGAACCTTTATAGGATTGCTTTGCTGTCCGTCCCTCAAGACTATTTATCTCGAGATCATGTAAATATATCAAATATCAGCTCGATGGTCCTTTCAAGAACAAGAAAAAATCAAGTTTTTTCGTCAACGCAATCTAAAGATACGAGCAGTTATGCATCAATTTTGATGCATTTTACATGAAGTTTACCGTGTAATCAAAACCTGTAGGGTACTTCCCGTGGACCTACAGTTATGGAATATGGCACGAAATGAGAACTTGTAATACAAATAAAATAAAAAAAAATAAAAGTCAAAATTTATGCAAATACCTGTCTTCATAGTAAAAGTGTAATTACAAATTTATATTTTTAGTTAATTCCAAACAAAATGAGTGCATATACAAAAAGTAAGTTAAGTTTGTTAACTTTTCTGAGTTTACTTCCCGATGACCTTACAAGACTAAAATTGATACGGAAGCCTCGGTGGGCGAGTCCGACTCGGACTTCACCAGTTTTTTTATATTGATTCGAATCTTAACATGGTCCTCTCTACTTATCTTGATAGTAAGGTTATTTTTCTGTTATCACTAAATAAATATTTTGAGTGTATTTAAATAAGAAAAAATGACAGTACAATCGTTTGTATCAGTACTAATAACTAAATATTCGTTTATTTTGACGTTTTATTCATATATTTTTCTGAAATTGTTGTAAAATTCAACTGTAATATATGTTTAAAATGACCTCGATAATTTTTTAATAAGAAAATTATTTCTTAGATTCTTTTAATATGAAACGTATTAGATCTATTGGAAATTAACAAAAAGTAACAAGATTTTGCATGTTGAGTAGCGGAACTCAACGCCACGATATATCGTCTATATCACTATCCACCGCAGAGTGAGATTTGAATCCACAACCGTTGTCAGAAGACGTTTGCATTCAGACGAGACAAGAGTCACACTGTTCCACTAAACTAGGATGGCTTCAAATAAATTACTAAGTGATAATAATAAAATAACTTATTAAAGCATATGTATAGTAAGTGACATTTAAAATCACTTCCAGACCTCGTGTTGTTTCATCCACATTTGAAAATAAATGGATGTGTTAGATGAAGTGGAAGCAACAGAACCAGCTATTAATATGATTGAGATATTGCAAAATGGTGTTAAAATGCATCGTTAAACGGTCGTTATATGTAAGATGAGTTTAGTTCACTTTTCATAAGTGCCATTTTGCATACCATCTTCATTTGAAATATTTCTAAAATAAATTTAAAAATACTAGGGATCGCTCATGTGTGTGGATTTTAAGACGTAAAATAGAAAATTGTGTTTTTTTTCTATTCTTTAGGATAATCCCGTAAAGAATTTTAAAAAATCCACCCACACTCTCTAATCAAAATTTTAGCTACCTAAGACCAATAGTTTCGTCTGTAAGAAACGGAATAGTTTTTTTTTAGCTTTACGCTGTGACCCACATGTAGCAGGATGGGCATGGATCTTAATAACACACACTCCGCTCTCCGCTCTCCGCTTTCCGCTAAAGTCTGTAGGCATTGCATATTGTATAGCGGAACTCAACGCCGCGCTTTACCTCGACCAGAGCGAAGAAATGGAAATATAATCTACCCACAACCTATTGCGTTTACAGTTAAACGCGTATGCCCTTACACCACGACTGGCCTTTAATAGTTTTATATAATTATTTAGATTATACACCTATGTCTCTTTATACAACATGTTGTGACAAACATAGACATGTGTCTGATAATGTCTAACATCTGCCCTAACAAATCGAACCAGTTCATACAGCCACTGTCCAACTTAGACTATCGAATGTCATCTATAAAATTAAATTATATTAATTATTTACTTTCACACTTAAGTCATTTCAAATATTCACAAATAAACAAGTTTTGTGTTCATTAATTAAAATAATATGGTTGTAAAATACATTGCATCCTATCTTTAAAAGTATTTGATGATATAATAAAAATATCTTGTGTCGACGGCTTGATTCTCTGGTATTTATGTGGAGGGTTGCCATTAAAAATTAAATATAATATCTATTATTTAGTTTTATTTTTAATGATTTAGTTACAAATGTATTAAAAAAATATTTTTGAAACGCACGCCGCTCTTTTCTTACTTTTCGCATGAATTGGAGGTTTTCGTGCTAAATGGCGGAAGTCAACACCGTGCTTTATCTAAGATGAACAGGAAATAAAATAATTTATGTCTCTTCATATACATCCATATAAACAAGTTTTGTTTATCAAATATGGATATTTGTTCCTATTTCACGCAATAACTACTGAACTGATATAGATGTAGATGAAACGTTACAAAAATATAGCTTATACATTATAATAATAAAAAGATTTGCAACTTATAATTATATTATTTCACTCCTACCTGACACTAGGTTCCTAGCCTATCCTGCTACATGTGAAATTCAAAGTGAATCTTAATTTTTTTTCTTATAATTTAAATACCTATTTGTATTTTATTCAAAACTAGCGGCCCGCCCACGGCTTCGCCCGCTTAAAATACATGATTATTGATTTAAGCAGAATTGATTGACAACTATAATAAAATAAAATAAATAAATAAATCAGCTTCACGCTGTATCCCGCACACAGCAGGGTAGGCAGAGGGAACCTAGTGTTAAGACACTCCGTTCCCCACTTGCTGCCGAATTCTGGAGGCATTGCGTGTTGAGTGGCAGAAGTCAACGCCGCGCTTAACCTCGACATCAGAGCGAAGAAATGGAAATATAAATTTAAGTAAATATTTCATCTCCTCGAGTGGGGATCGAACCCACAACCAGTCGGTTTTGCAGTCACACCACGTGCCGCTGCGCCACGACTGGCCTCACACCCTATAATAGAATGACAAACAAATATAAAGACAACATACAACAACATATATAATATAAAGACAACTATAATGACTTCTAATATGATTTTTTGTTACTTTAATCTGTAATATTCTATTATGATTTTTTTACGACATTATCGTAACTTCTGTAAGAATTTTTGATTGTTTCGAACTAAAAAATATGACCAATGTCGATATTTGATATTTATAAAATATACATAAAGCTAATTATTTATTATATATATATATATATATATATATATATTTGTATCATTACGTTCTTTTTACCTATGTTATGTTTTTTAAAGCTCTGTTAAATGTGCTGATGTCACTTAATAATTGTACTGCTTCAGAAACAGTCTTAAATGTAAAATTATTAATTTGGTTAAGGATTCATAATATTCTTTGTAAAATAACTGTAATGTTTGCATATTAACTCCTGTTTGCATATTATTAGATAAATGAATAATTGGTAAATATGTAGTTATTACAGAGTACACGTAGAAAGGATGTTTTTAGGCATTTTTATATAGATTTATTTCAAACGAACGAACGAACCAAAAAATCTATGTATTTACTTGATATTTCTTTGAAGATCAAATCGTTCTTTATCTCTGTGTTGAATTAATTACGATTTAAACTTTACTGTTACGATTTATGAAGGTAATCTCTACTAACAATTCAATTTTGTTTACTTAAAATAAATAAATCAGCTTCACGCTGTATCCCGCACATAGCAGGGTAGGCAGAGGGAACCTAGTGTTAAGACACTCCGTTCCCCACTTTCTGCCGAATTCTGGAGGCATTGCTTGTTGAGTGGCAGAACTCAACGCCGCGCTTAACCTCGCCACCAGAACGAAGAAATGGAAATATAAATTTAAGTTAATATTTCATCTCCTCGAGTGGGGATCGAACCCACAACCAGCTGGTTTTACAGTCACACTTCTTGCCGCTGCGCCACGACTGGCCTTGTTTACTTTATTGTATAAAATATTGTATAATAGTGCTTCAAAAATATATATTTTTATCAACAGTCATATAATCAAGACGTTTCGAATGTCATTCTTTAGCCAGGGTCATACCAGCGCGATTTCTATATAACATTCGCTGGCAAGCTAATGCCTTGAGTTCATTCAAATGACGATAACTTTTTTTTTAATGAACCGATTTTGATGAACCAAACTTTAGAACCTAAATTGAGTTAAAACAAAGCAATTGGTGAAATTTTCAAGTAAATCGGTTCAGTAGTTTCAGAGAAAAATGCGGACAACAATATGTCGACAGACAGACAGACAGACAGACAGACAGACAGACAGACAAGAAATTCAAAAAAAATCTTTTTGCTTTCTATTAGTCTTTTTAAGTATCCCTTTATCCATTTCAGTCAAAATTACTAAATGTACAGACAAAATATTTTTACTGTCTTATTATATATAGAGATTAGGCTAGCTAAGATGTGATTATATTTTTATGGAGACTCTACAAAATAAGACAAGTTTAGAACTAAGTGTCACTGTTAAAGAGTCCATGTATCTTCGTTACGTTACCGCCAGTACAAGTAGATCCCTCTAATTTTATCGTCGGTTATTTATTATACTATATTAAGAAAAGTGTTTTTAAATTACACCGTGTGAATTTATATTTAAAACATATTTTTAATATATTTTAAGATATATTACAGTAATTTTTCTTTTACTTAACTATGTAAATGTATCACGAGATAGAATTTCTGTAGTGGATACAAGCTCGGAGTAAGTATATGTATGTACACGTAATATGACAAATTAGAAAAGAAAGCGGAGAGAGAGGAGGTTTTTTTTTAATAAAAAATTCAAGGATTCCTGGATATTGTCTTTTCTTATTATTATCTATATCTAACCCATGATTTTGACATTAGATTCTCTGCCTAGGTGGAATTGGAATGGAGCCAATCCAGGAAAAGGTGTAAAGTTGATAAGAGAATAATCATAATATGATTATCATATTGCTCAAAACGTATACCGTAATTCGTAATTACAGCCATATGTACACATATCGAACCCCTTCACCTTCATAAATAGCTGTATACAAATGTCACGTATAAGGTGCCCAAGCCCGGCGTTTAATTCCGCCACTCTACACGCAATGCCTCGAAAAATTCGGCGAAAAGTGGGAACGGAGTGTCTTAACACAATGTTTTACCTCTGCCTACCCTGCCAAATGCTGGATACAGCGTAAAGCTGATTTAATTTATTTTTTATAAACGTCACCTTGGTTTACCATATTGTTTTAGCAGAATTTAAAAATAATGAAAGCATTATAAGCTTCTCGACTTTTAACGGCGTCTCTAATAAAGTCGGCCGAAATTTTACAACCAATCCAGTGACGATAGTCGAGTGCCTACGAAGTGTTCGGATCTCAACGCGGTGGGCAGTAAAAATTTATAATGTATACGGAAATAGAACAAACGACCGTTTTTTTTTATTACACGCAACATAAGTATTTGATATATTTCAAATTTTATTGCCTTTAAATTTAATAATGAGTACATTCAAGACTTTTTCAAGTGTAGGAATTAGTTTTGTGTTAGTTGTTTATTAATTGTGTTATTATAATTGTTGTATTAGAAATCATTTTACGTTTTTTTGTATGTATTTATATATTTGAAAGAAATTTATTTGTTACATTGGTCAAAGGGTGAAGTGCTGCGTTGAGTTCTGACGCTTTACTTAAATCCCTCTTCCTATGCTGCTATGCATGAAAACCAGGTTTTTTAGGGTTCCGTACCTCAAAAATAAAAAACGGAACCCGTACTCCGTCTGTCAAGTGGATTTATCTCAGTTATAATAGAGTTTTTATAAAAGATTTTTATATTTGTTAAATCGACAACTTTATTTTTTCTCAAGAGAATTTTGCTAATTATGTATTATTATTAAAATTTCCACCAGTTATGAATCGAACGTGTGACCAAGCGTACTAAACAAAGCTGCCGGAGGTCGACATCCATCAAAAAGCTGCGGGCAACAGGATATAGGTATATAGGGCAAACCATCGAATGCCCTAAAATCAGCACCAGTAAATAAAGGAGTGCTCACACGTGCGAAACCCGCATAATTCAAATAGTAAATCGACTTAAAAATAATTTACATAAAAGAATGGATGCAGTCGCGGGGCGCCGTTAACAATTAAGTTCATTGTTCTTAAAAAATGCTTTAAAATATAAAAACAAAAGGCCTCTGGTTCAACTTCACTCATGCGGGTGGTATTATTGAACCGAATTTACAAGGAAAAGTGTGCGTTTCAATATTCGTACAACTGGGTTTTTTAAATATATATTATACGTATATATATGGGTATACATTGTTTTTATTATTTATACCCATTTTTATGTTTTTGGCGAAAAAATGAATTTTAAATTCTTTATTTTGTTTTAATAAAATATTTTTACCTACTTCCCTATTTCCCCCATATTGTTTAGAGGCAAATGGAGAAACAAAATTCTGTACACAAAAACTTCTTACTTTATATATGCTTTGTTTTGCAGTAGTATAATAGCATGATATAAGTTATAAGTAAATATACTTTAAGAAAAAAGGCTTACATTTATTAAAAAATATATATGTGTATATAAAGTTTAGGTTTACACATTTACCTCATGCTTTTGAGGTACTCACTGTACCATTTCAGTCAAATTAAATCAGAACAAAATTTCCATATAGATATATAAATAAAATAAAATAAATCAGCTTCACGCTGTATCCCGCACATAGCAGGGTAGGCCCCTGCCTACCTACTAGGTTCCCTCTGGAACCTAGTGTTAAGGCACTCCGTTCCCCACTTTCTGCCGAATTCTGGCATTGCGTGTTGAGTGGCAGAACTCAATACCGCGCTTTGCCTCGACACCAGAGCGAAGAAATGGAAATATAAATTTAAGTCAATATTTCATCTCCTCGAATGGGGATCGAACCCACAACCAGTCGGTTTTGCAGTCACACTTTGTGCCGTGCCGTATATATGAAACAACTTGTACCAGTGACTCTGCCTAGAATACATTGTGTGATCTGATAGTAATAAAAATAATTGTGCAATTTCAATTGATCTTAAGACAAAAGAATAATAATGTAATACGTAGGCATCATTATATTTAATAGATTTGTAGCCAGTTGTGGAGCATTTATTTAATTTAAATTTATATTTTAATTTCTTCGCTCTGGTGTCAAGGCGAAGCGCGGAAAATGGGGAATTGAGTGTTTTAACACTACCTAGTGTTAAGACACTCAATCCCTGTTGTGTGCGGGATACAGTAGTCTTGGGATACAATAATGTATTGGAGTAAGTGAGAAAAAACAGAGAGAGAAAAATTAGAAGTTGAAAGTTGTGGCAACTATTGTCGTTTTCGTTTCGTTTTTTTGGTAATATATTTATATGAAAAAAAATTGAGGAAATTGAAAAACAAGCTCGCTTTTAAAAATACTAAACTGCGAGTGAAACTACGTACATTTGTTTTTGTTTTTTTCTTTTCAGGTTAACGCTATATCTCGTATATACCAGTGTAGGCAGAAGGAACTGAGAAGATTGCCCGAGACGGAATCGAACCCATAACCGTCGCGTTTAAAGTGCCACGTTTGTGCCGCAGTTGTAAAAAGTAAAAATGTTGTCGCTTGTCGTTTTCAAAAATAGAAACAATATGAAATTTGAACTAAATACACTAGATATTATTTGAGTTTTTAAATTTTAGGTAACATTTTTACGCGAGAAAATAATACTTGAGAAAAATCGAAAAGCAAAGTGAAGCCACGAGTTTAAAATATGTATAAAATAATGTTGTAAAATTGTATACAATTACATACATAATTCTAAAATTCTAATAGGTATGTGTTTTGTTAGTCACTTCACTTATCACGACTTCCTTGTAATCGTATACTGAGGTTGATGAATAAAACGATGTTTGTATGAATTACACAAAAATTACAAACAACAAAATTTATCCTCAAAACCATACAAAATATATATTTAATTTGAAATTATGGTGAATTGTATTACTAATTATACAAGAATTAAATGTGTTCTGCAGCTTGACTGTAAATAAAATGGTTGTGAGCTCGATTCCCGCTAATTATTTTCATTTCCTTGCTCTGGAAGAGGATAAAGCGCGGCATTGAGTTCTCCTACTTAATACAGAATGTCTCGAAAATTGGGTTCCCTCTGACCACTCAGCTGTATGAAAGATATAATGTGATGTTAAAAAAAATTAAACAAAACGCATTTTTTTAATATCTCTATATATTGCAAAGTCCGGTAGATGAGAAAAATCCAATGTAAAGACACCTCACCTTTCCACAAGAATTCGGAACGTTTCGTTTTCGTTAGCTGTGTTTTGCCACATCATTCCTCCAAGCGGAAATCGAACCTAGAGCCGTACGCAAGAATAAGCTATAAAAATATTTTCCTAACATAAAAATAATATCACACTGTATCCCGCTCACAGCAGGGTCGGCTGAGGGAACCTTGTGTTAAGACACTCCGTTCCCTACTTTCTACTGTGTTCTGGAGACATTGCGTGTTGAATGGCAGACCTTAACGACGCGCTTTGCCTCGATACCAGAGCGAAGAAATGGAAATATAAATTTAAGTAAATATTTCATCTCCTCGAATGGGGATCGAACCCACAACCAGTGGGTTTTACAGTCACACTTTGTGCCACTGCGCCACGACTGGCCTCAAATTCGGAGTTTCCAGAACTATTCACTGTAAAAGACACGCTCGACCGGTACTAGCATAATGATTAATTCCGTTTAACCGTGGAGATTCCAATGTTAGTAGGAAAATATTTTTTTTATATTCTTTTAATGACAGCACGTTTTAAACTATACCAATAATTAAATAGTTCAAGACAAACAATAGTAATGATATCTTTATAATTGTTAATTGAAATAACAAAGAAACGGTCGCGCTGTAATCACATTGTTGTATTGTATGTGAGTAACTGACTGCTGAACGCAGTGGTTGTGGGTTCAGTTCTTATTTTTTTTAGGCATTAATTACATAGTGTATTTCGCATACAGTAGACACCAGAGCGAAGAAATGGAAACATAAATTTAGGTAAATATTTCATTTTTCTTCGAGTGGGGATCGAACTCACAACCTGTCGTGTTTATAGTCACATTTTGTGCCCCTGCGCAACGATTGGGGTTAACCATTAATTTGGTAATAACCTTTAACACACAACCATCTTCTCACATCTTTTTAAAATTTTGATAAATAACAATCTCTGACGTTTTCTGAGATCCTACTGTAAAAGCATATAAATTGTTCCATAAAAATATTACGAATTCGATGTAACCGTGTTAAAGGTGTGATAAGTTTACTCCTGTTTCTAGCATTGATATTATGTACATTACCAATTTTAGTAAAATTGAGATGCAATATATTAATTTATGTAAATTTTTGCCTTAAGGAGTCTTTAGGACCTAAGTTATAGATTGCTCGAAGAGCTCGCTTCTGCAGGACAAAAATTGATTTAATACCGGCGAAGTAGAATGCAGTAGGACATAACACTATGGAAGTAGCTAAAGTAAACAAGGCGAGCCATTTCCACGTCAGTAAATAGTCTGACTTTTTTAACCGTAAAAGCTGCTGAGCTAATTCTATTTGTCACTCCATCAATACGACACTTCCTGTCTACATGTTCTATCGGATTCTGGAAGCGTTGCATGTCGAGTGGCGGAACTCAACGCTGCTTCGTTACCAGAGAGAGAAGTGAGAGTGAAATAGAGAATGAAAATATTAAATATGTTATTTCCTCGATCGGGAGTCGCAACCACAACCTGTCGCCTTTACAATCCCACGCTAGTGGACACTCGTTGGATTTCTTTATCTTCTGTCAACAGTGGTTTCCGCCATTCAATATGAAATGTCTCTGAACTATTCAGAAAATGCTATACTAGATTTTCTTGAACTGCTCCCAAATGGTGTGTACAAGTAACATACAACTGAATTTCGTGATAAATCACAATTTTGACTATCGTCCACGAACTTGCTTTTTTTTGTGTCAGTACCTAGCGTGAAACAACCATTCTGTATCAGATGTTAAAAAAAATAAAATAAATCAGCTTAACGCTGTATCCCGCACACGGCAGGGTAGGCAGAGGGAACCTAGTGTTAAGACACTTCGTTCCCCACTTTCCGCCGAGTTCTGGCGGCATTGCGTGTTGAGTGGCGGAACTCAACGCCGTAATTTGCCTCAACACCAGAGCGAAGAAATGGAAATACAAATTTAAATAAATATTTAATTTCCTTGAGTGGCGATTGAACCCACAACCAGGCAAATTTAGAGTCACATTTTGTTCCCCTGCGCCACGACTGGCCTCAATCAGATGTTACAATTCAATAATATTTTTGTCTATCTAAATTCTAGACTAACATTTTATATGGATTAGAGCCTACAGCTATTTATTGCGTGTAATTCGACACGTCTATATTATTCTACGTAATGACAAAGCTATTAGACCAACTATATGGGTCACGTCAGCTAGTACAGCTTACTATTAATAATACACGGACAAATTATCCTACATTTATTGTATATATATAAATAAAAATCAATCCGCATCAGCTTCACGCTGTACCTATCCCGCACACTGCAGAGTAGGCAGAGGGAACCAGGTAGAGGTAAGACATTCCGTTCCCCAATTTCCGCCGCATTTTTAAAATCATTGCGTATTAAGTGGCGGAACTCAACACCGCGCTTATTCTACCCAACAGAGCGAAGAAATGGCAATTTTAAATTAAATAAATAATTTGTTTCGTCGAGTGGGGATCAAACCCGCAATCAATCGCGTTTACAGTCACACTTTGTGCCCTGCGCCACGACTGGCCTCTGTTAAATTAAAAATCTGTTATATAACTCATAGTATAGCTTTAATTATTAAATTACTAAATAAATTATTATAAGATTTTAGTTCAAATCGTTACATATGGAGAGCTTGAAGACAGTAATATTAAAAATGTCGTAGTAAATTCTTCTAAGAAAAAAAATCTAATAAGAACTAGTAGTGACATTTAATCTAATTAAGAAGGTACTTGGTATTTTGATCTGAGTCATTATATAAGACGTTTTCCTGTTAGTTTCTATCATTTCAATGACATTTTATATTTTTTTATTCCGTTTTTTGAAATATGAGGAGTAAACTTAGGTATTAATTCTGTTCTTTGTTTTCTATATATTTCTGGGCACGGTAAACCAACGATAACATATTTAACCAAATTAAAAATATGTAAATAAGACGTTATATATAACTATAAATGAAATGTTATATAAACATAAAATATAAGGCCATCGTGGCGTAGTAGCGCTGTATATAACTGTTAACGTGATGGTTGTGGGTTTGATTCTCATCCGAAGGAATGAATTATGACTCTTACCAGAGTAAAATGACAAAGTGTTGTCTCCACTCAACCCGCAACGACTCCAATTCGTTTGCAAAGTGAGAGCGAGTGTTTTATCACAAGCCTGTTATATGCGGATACAGCGTGAAGTTATAAAAAGAAATGAGTGATAAATATTATATTATGTATTCACACTCACATATTAAAATAATAAAATATAATTTTAATATATGCGTATTATATTTGGCCAGTCTCTATATATGTATTAACAAACTATTGTGAATTTTAGCATTCATATAGTTTATAGATGTGCGATAGTAAAATGTATATAGAAAATCCTTAATTTGCCATAAGTTAGAACTTATAGGCAATATTCGAGAAAGATTTGGTGAGGTGGAGAGAAAGCTGTGAGTGTTGATGTTTGTTTAATTTCGACACCAGCGACGTCAACTCGTAAATTGCTAAGCTTTATACTTTGTTTTATCTCTATGAAATTCATAGTAATTAATTAATTACGAATAAATTTTACTAGTCCGACAAAGCGCGGCGTTTAGTTCCGTCTGTCAATACGCAATGTTTCCAGAATTCGGTGGATAGTGGGAAACGGAGTGTTTTAACACTAGATTTTCTCTGCCTTCTCTGGTATATGTGCGGGTTACACTGTGAAGCGAAAAAAAACGTAGGTACTAAATACTAGTCGAAATCGAATTAATAATAAATTAATAATATTTTAACTTAATTAAACTAAAACTAATAAATAATTAAATTTGAACATTATTTACTTGCTTTAGAACAGAAAAGAATCACAGCTGTGAATTCTCCTTTTGTTTTAGTATAAAGTTCCATTGTTATGAAAACAAGGGACTTTTTGTATTGCCTGATGGTAGTTAAGACCTATGCACGACGACTATAGTAGATGTAAATTATGAAAGACCTATTAACATACATTTTTGAGATATTATTAAATGTGGTGATTTAAAACTCAATATTGGACCTTTTTTGAAATGATTGATGATTTTTTAAAATTATTTTAGAAATATTATTTTCTAATTCTGGAGGCATTGCGTGTTGAGTGGCAGAATTCAACGCCGCGCTTAACCTCAACACCAAAGCGAAGAAATGGAAATATAAATGTAAGTAAATATTTCATCTCCTCAAGTGGGGATCGAACCCACAACCAGTCGGTTTTACAGTCACACTTCGTGCCGCTGCGCCACGACTGGCTTAAAAAAAAAGTTCAAATATTTTTCGTATCGACTAGCTTTTATAAGTAATGTGGTGAAATGGGATGGCGTCTGGTATACGTTATGGAAGAATATAGTTAATAAAATGAATTCAACAACGGAAAGCGGAGAGTGAAGTGCCTGGACACTAGACCCTGCTATGGAATAAAATTGAAACTAATGAAAACAGATCTATCAATAGTACAATAACATAAAATGTTTGCCTATTATTATTTTTAAAAAACACATTTCAATACAACAATAAAATTTATTTCACATTTATAACAAAACAAAATATATTATAATTAAAACTTTGTATAAATTATTTTAAACTTACTACTATTAAATACTTTTTTCATCTCAATTGTGATGAAACAAAAAAATCCAGTGCAGCATCCAGCTTGTACCCAGCGACCCCTTTAATACCATATTTCGTGCACGAATACTTTTATTTGCATACGCTTATTTCGATCCCTTTTTTTGCGTTTTTTTCTATTTTTTTTCTAGACACACCATCTTATTAGGAAAAAACTGGATGGGGTCAGTTTTTGTAATCTTTGAAAATGATTGTCATTATAATATCGTGGATGTATGTATGTAGATTAAAAAATATATATATTGTTTCATCAACATCTGTCGGTTATTTGAACGTTTATAATTTGCATGCGTTTCGCTTGTGTTTAAAAAAATAATATTTTTGATAATATATAAACTTTTTTGAGAATTTTATTATTATATTTATGAAAATTATTGTGGTATTTTAATATATTATTGTTGTTTTATTACATTTTTGTATTTTATTAAGTTAAAATCCACATTTATGTAAAAATTATAATTTTTGTACTTGTTAATAGTACTATTAGAATTATCACTTTATGGAAACATATAATAAAATCGTAATTTTTGTGTTTATAGGTATGCTTTTTTCAGAATTATTTTTTTCTATACAATGATTACCTTAAAATTAATTTTGAACCCTTTTTAATTAAAATTTTGCGAACAGTGGTGTATTTTGGAATAGTGAAGCTTATGTAGGAAAACAAGTAGGCGGGTTTTGCTGAATAGGGTTAGAAATACTTTTTTTTTTTATTTCACACATAGCAGGGTAACCAGAGGGAACCTAGTAATCTATTGCTAAGCTCTGTTCCAATAAGACACTTGCGATCCCCATTTTCGCCAAATTTTTAATTCGTGTTGAGTAAGCGCAGATAAAAGTACTAGAACGAGGAAATGAAAGTATTAAATATTTTATTCACCCGAATGGGAATCGAGCCCACAACCGTCGCGTTGACAGTGGCCCACTTGTACCCCTGCTTTACGACGGCCTCATTTTGATAAATCGATATGATTGAAAAAGTAAAAAAAAGTTGAAGCCAGTCGTGGCGCAGCGGCACGAAGTGTGACTGTGAAAACCGACTGGTTGTAGGTTCGATCCCCACTCGAGGAGATGAAATATTTACTTAAATTTACATTTCCATTTCTTCGCTTTGGTGTCGAGGCTAAGCGCTGCATTGAATTCTGCCATTCAACACGCAATGCCTCCAGAATTTGGCAGAAAGTGGAGGAACGGAGGAAAGAACGGAGTGTCTTAACACCAGATTCCCTCTGCCTACCCTACTGTGTGCGGGATACAGCGTTAATATTTTGTTTTGCTGATTTCATTTAAGATAGATTCGAGAAATATTTTTATATAAAGTAACATTCTACTTTACACGTCAAAGAATCTTCTAGTATTCAAAACACATGTTACATCGAGACCAAAGATCGTAAGAAAATAGTGACAGATAGCTTCCGTGTCAATCAATTAAATGGTTTTTTATGTAGATATAAAAGTGGTACATTTATGTTATTTCGTATAAAGATTTTACGAGCAGTTCGAAAATAAAATCGTAAGATCTGAGAAGACGTGGTCGCTCTCTTTTTCACTACTTTTTATTTTATAATTTAAAATATTTATTTGACTTATATATAGTTATAATATTATGTTAGAGCTTAAATAGGACTTGATAATGTTATCAAAAAAAATTGTTTAAGGATAATACAAAAATTCAAAACCTTATAATGGAAATACATATATTCGATTAATATGTTGTAAATAACATTATTTTTACGTTCGTAATATATAAACTAGGGACAAACGTAGGTACAATTAGAAATTTGAAAGGAGCTTCACACTCGATCCCACATATAGCAGGCTATTAGGGAACCTACTGTTAAAACACTATGCCCCCTATGCACTGCCGATTTTTCAAAATAATTCCATTTACAGTCAAATATGTCAATGTTGTTATATTAAATTGTTTTTATAGTTTCACTTTGTATTCTGCACATAGTATAGTAGGCAGAGGGAACTTTAGAACCTAGTTTTAAGACACTCCGTTCCCATTAAGACACTTCCGTTCCTTATTTTCCGCCGAATTAAATATCTCATATCCTCGAATGGGAATCGAACGCATAACCTGTTGCGTTTACATTCCCACGCTCATGTCCCTGCGCCACAACTGGCCTCATTAAGTTTTATATGTAATTAAAATATTTTTTCAAGAAATATCAGAACGTGAGATAAAAATAATTGCATACAACCCATCATTCCGAATATCTATAGTATAGAATATCACTTGACAACTAACTGTTCTTAAAATAACTGGTATAAATAAATATTTTCACGTAAGCACTAATTGAAGGCAAAAACGTCTTAAAGTTCGTTCGTTCGTTCAATTTCCTTTTATGTTGTTAGCTTTTTTGCTTCAGTTGTAATACTTAGAAATGGTTGTTGTTCAATACAATCCGGGTCAGTGAGCAAATGTATATAAAACCAGAAGTTTCTTTAATAATAGGGGCTCAAGGGTATGTGACTGTAATGCGACGGTTGTGGGTTCGATCCTCACTCGAGGGAATAAACTATTATTTATTATTATAATGTTTTAACTTCTTCGCACTGGCACCATGTCAAAAGCCCGGTATTAAGTTCCGCCACTCTACAAGCACTACATCGAAAAATTAAGCGGAAAGTGGGGAGCGGAGTGTCCTAATATAGTAGGTTCCCTATGCTTACCCTGCTGTGTGCGGCGTGAATCTGATTTATTTTATTTTTTTACCTATATGATTTTTATTATCATTATTATTTACATTATTACAGACCAGTCGTGGCGCACACGCGTAAACGCAAAGAATTGTGGTTTCGATTCCAACTCGAGGAAATTATATTTTTAATATTTTCATTTCTTATGGAAGCTGGGCGAAGAGCGGCAGGCAGAATTCGGCAGAAAGTGGGGAACGGAAGTGTTTTTATGGGAACGGAGTATTTTATCACTAAGTTTTAAGGTTTCCTCTGCCTACCTCAAAAATAATTGTTAACGTATACCCAATAAGCTTAAAAAATCCTAGCTATAACCTAAATCTTATTAGATTTTAGACCTAAAGATGTTGGACAAAAAGTGTCTCAGTATCTGACTGTAAACGTGACGTGGGTTCGTTTGCTACCGGTTCAATGAATTATTCTAAAAAAATATTTTCGATAAATTCTAAAAATTTTTTTTCACCTTCACGCTGTATCCCGCACACAGCAGGGTAGGCAGAGGCAACCTAGTGTTAAGACACTCTGTTCCTCACTTTCCGCCAATTTCTGGAGGCATTGCGTGTTGAGAGGCGGAGAGCCACCAGAGCGAAGAAATGAAAATATAAATATAAATAAATATTTCATCTCCTCGAGTGGGAATCGAACCCACAACCAGTCGATTTACAGGCACACTATGTGCCCCTGCGCCACGATTGGCTTCAAATCTAGTTCTAAAGGATTATTCTCGATAAATCTGCAGAAAATGGAGAACGGAGAGTCTTAACTCTAGATTCCGTCTGTTCACATTGCTATACGAAAAAAAGTGTAAATCTGAAAAAAAAAGCTTAATCATAATAATTTTTATGTTTTTTTTTATTCTGTAAATTATAGGTTCGACTAACTACCGTCTTGTTAAATAAATCCTTAGTAAAACTTAAAATCTTAACACACAAACAGAATAATATATTTTATGTGTATATTTAAAATTTATAGGCATATGCTGGTTTTATTGATGTCATAAAAACTAAAAACTTGAATTCGGCATAACAGTTTTTGTGTGGGCTTAGTTGGGCATGGCCCGTAATTTATGGCAATCATTTGTTTATTATGGTAGCCGTGGCTCAGTAGGAATAAATGCTGATGTTGTGAGTTCGATTCCCTTTCAGTGGAATAAATTATTTGCAAACACGCTGCGTTAAATTCCGCTGCAATGCAATGCAATATCTCGAATTCGAATTGAAAGAGCAAAACGAATTGTCTCAATATAAGGTTCTCTCTCTTACTGCTTTTATGCGTGAAAAGGGCTACATACAGTAGCAGGTTCGATTTTAAAGATATATTTATCAATCGTTATAAACATACCTCTGACTTACTATTAAAATCAATTCGGATTTTTGTTATTTGTCCTTACCAAGGACACATATTATGACAAAGTATATACTACTAAATACAATAAAAATAAATTTAATATATAATTTAAAATAAATTATTATCTCATTATAAAAATCATATCGTTTTTATATCCTAAAATTATTTTAATTGATAAAATTATAATTTTAAATGACTCTCATAATGTATAATGGCAATACGTACATATTTTTAGTTTCGTCTGATCATTTCATTAGTCAAATTTAAAGAAATACATAAATTACGAAGCAAAAAAATTATTAAATTAGGCATTAATTTTTACTATAGCGTAGTATATTTTTTTATAGTAATATTTTTAGTAGAAAATTTAAGAAATTTCACGTTTATTTGATTAGTAATTTATTTTATATAGTGAATTCATTTAGGCTTAATTAATATTTTAATGAAAACAACGACTAAGAAAATGCCGTCGTGGCGAAGTTTATTAACGTGCGTATGTAAAAGTAACGGCGAGATTCGATTTCTACTCAGGGAAATGAAATATGTTATTGTCTCGTGATGAGGCCCAGCGCGGTGTTGTGTTCCGCCACTCACGCAGGAAATAAAACTGCAAGGAATGTGGTGTTAATGAAAACGGATTGTATGAACAAACCTAGTGTTCAAGTGTTTTCCCAGGTTCCCTCAGCCCCTGCAATATATGGGATACAATGTGAAATTAAAAAAAAAGAAATCAAAATATGCACACATATGTAATCTTTTTGTAACAAATTCAAAAAGCCAAGTAAAAATAAAAACAAAATATTAAGAATAAAAATCCTTTATACGGATATTTAGAACAGCGACAGATCGTAAATGCCCGATTCCCACTTGTGGGAATGAATTTCTTCTTAGCATTGCACACGCAACGGCTCAAGAATTTGGAGGAAAGTGGGCAACAGAGTGTCTTAACACTGTGTATGTTCATACTACCCAGCAATATATAGAGTGACGCCAAAAAATATATTATTAAAAAACAAATTTTACCCACACTCAAAAATAGTATCTCACGATATTTTGTAGCCATTTTAATAATATGTAAAATAATTCAACTTACATTTAATAGCATTAAGATGTTATTGTGCAAGCTTGAATATCTTAACTTCCGAGTTCACATAAGTTCCCTACTATTCTATTCTACGATCGATTTGCATACACGTGGGAAACTTAACAGTGGGCCACGATAAATTTTATTTAAGTATTATTTGCTAAAATACTTTTTTGTAATTTACATATAAATCAATATTATTATTACTTTTGAAAGATATGGAAATTTTATCTTTTGTATAGTAGATTTGGAGAGATTTGGCCGCGCGGTGTTGAGTTCTGCTCCGTGTTGAGCTCTTTCTGATATGTGAGAAACAGCGGAATGCTGATTTTTTTGGTTTTCGGTGTTTTTTTGTAAAGTAATATGAAATAGGAACTAAATCATCTATAATTTAATAAATAATTGAATCGTTTAGAATAACATATTAAAATAATTAAAGATAATTTTTCAATTCCTATATAGTAGTTTACTCTATATTTTAATATTGAAAAACCGAAACCATTTAGGTGAAATTAAAATAATCAGCACAAACAGAAAAAAACAACAGTTCAACACAATATTAACATAAACTAATAAGCAAAACATATTTTACATCCAAACATAGTTCAACGTGATAGCTATAAAAACCACACATTACCTACATTTGGCACACCCACAGGACAAAAAAACCACCCTCATATACCAGGGGTAGTGCAAAATCGCCCTTTGCCAATCTATCGAAACGGATCACGATTGGGCCGCGTACCCTAATACTAACTAACATAACTTGACCCCCAATACAATATGGGCTAAGGAGAAAACTTCCAAAAGCTCGAAGAGGAGGAAGGTCTACTTAGCATGGATATAAAAGCACGTGTGATGCAATAAAAGTTTTATTTTCCTTGATTTCCCCTATTTCGGGCATTATCATCCCGGGGGAGGTCGTCCAATCAAATTAAATCCGCGATTGACGTCCTGGCGTTTGAATTTCAAATTGTTTTTATGGTATTGTAATTATTGTATTGGGTTATAGTGGGTTTTTAGAATTTAATTTTGCTTAAGACTTATAATGTTGTAGGAATTATAGAAATTTAATAGTAAAATTTATATAAATCAAAGAATCATTGAATAAGTTATTTATTTATGCATTTTCATATTATACTCGTTGTATATTAAGCTACATGTACTAAAATTATTTCAGATTTAAAGTTGTATTTATTAGATAACTCCATATGTTGATATAGAATATAGAAGAAAAACCCAATGCTACAAAAATTGGGCGGAAAATGAAGAATATAGTGTTTTGATTTTTAACGTGAGGTCCCATGTGCCAGCTATACGAAAAATAAAGTGAAGCTGCAAAAAAAGTAAAAAATAGAGACACTACAATCGTGGATTCATTTCATGCTACATTACAATTTTGTTAATAAACCAGCTTCACACTGTATTCCGCACACAGCAGGACAGGCAGAAAGAACCTAGTGTTAAGACACTCCGTTCCCCACTTTCTGCCGAATTCTATTCTATTCTCATTGCGTGTTGAGTGGCAGAACTCACGCGAAGAAATGGAAATATAAATTTAAGTAAATTTATCTCCCCGAGTGGGGATCGAACTTACAACCAGTCAGTTTACAGTCACACTTCGTGCCGCTGCGCAATGACTGGCCTCAATTTTAGTAGGTATATTTATAAATAGTATATAATAAATATATATAATAATATTAAAACTTTCCTCATATATTAAACTTGTCCAAACTATATTTATTACACAACCGTATAAAGGTGTATACAAAATAACCGTAAAGTATATTTTAATATTAAAAATTCAAGGGCGAACATAAAATACGCTTCAATCATTATTCACCTAATAACTGCTAATTAAATTTTAAAACCACCTGCTAACTGGATATTGTATGCTTCATTATTTTTGTTATATGCTCAAATTCATACCTAATTGAATGTCGTTGAAGTTTTTGCCTATATTTTACATTATTACTGGCGTCCACCGGTTAGTATATATTCGATATATTTTTTCATTTTATTTTTTATGAGAACAAATTGTTTTTTTGCTTTAAAAATTAAAATTAGCTTCACGCTGTATCCCGCACACAGCAGGGTAGGCAGAGGGAACCTAGTGTTAAGACACTCCGTTCCCCACTTTCTGCCGAAATCTGGAGGCATTGCGTGTTGAGTGGCAGAATTCAACGCCGCGCTTAACCTCGACACCAGAGCGAAGAAATGGAAATATAAATTTAAGTAAGTATTTCATCTCCTCGAGTGGGGATCGAACCCACAACCAGTCGGTTTTGCAGTCACACCTCGTGCCGCTGCGCCACGACCGGCCTCGATTTTGATTTTTGTTTTAACAAATAGATTATAAGACATTGTATGAAACTTTACAGTTCTGGGTTCGATTCCTAATCGAGGAAATGTATTGTTTTTATGTTTGTGTGAGTATATATGAGTATAGTTTGTATGAGTTTCCCCATTTAACACATATTGTCTCGAAATCTTGGAGAAAGTGGAGATAGAAATTTGAAATTATGTTTTCCCAATCTAACACTATACACGATACTAAAATTTAAGTTCAAAAATTCAATCGTAAAGAAAATAAGAGAGGAGACAAAATAAAATACAAAAAACTAAAGTAAGCAAAGTATTTTTAAACACTTTTTAAAGTGTTATTCCACACTTAGGATCTTCTAAATAAGTAAGCAAAGTATCTGGCGAAAACTAGTTGCCTGTAATATTATCATATTTCATTTTTATACCTCAAAACTACTTTTATAATATTGTAATAAAATATTTTAAATGGCTATGAATAAATTAATAAAAATTCGACTAGGTATTTTAAACGATCAGATCATATTTTTCTATGATTTAAATTTTTCATTTTTGTAGAGAAATAGATGAGTCCTGTCGATGTCTTTTGGTGATATAAAGACAAATTAACATTCTCTTTTTGATTATATAATATATTTTATATATTTAAGTAGGCTACACGTGTTACTGGCCACGTGAATAGTTTTCATAATTTCTTTTTCCCGCATAGCAGGATAGGCAGAGGGAACCTAGTGTTAAGAGAAAGACCCTCCGATCCCTACTTCCACACAAACGTAACATTGCGCGTTGAGTGAATATTTTTAATTGACATATAAATGTATTTTTACTTAATTAAATAAAAATAATTTAAATAATTAATTTTACATCTTTTACCGTTCATGTTAAAATTGAAAAACAAGTACACAAGTTTGAACATGTTTCAAACATGTCTGTTTTATGTTTTCTTTTCACGTAATAAGCGATGAAATGAAAAAAAAAACAAATATTTCTTAGTAAATAACTTATGCTATTTCTTTTTCTTCCCAATCTACAAAAAAATAGAAAATGACTGATATTATACTAAAAAAAATTGTTTATCACAAAAACTTGTATTTTTAAAATGTTCATTTTAATTCCAATATAATTGTGAGGCTATTAAAATGTTCTCCTAATGGAATAGAATGTCAAAGTAAACCTATAATAGTTAACAACTTCACGAACAAACTTGACCGACACGCTAAATTTCTTTTAACTGCCGCTACAACGAAAATACACGTTTATTGTAACGTGGTTAAGAGTAAAATTTGATCGAAATATATATATAGGACTAACTCTTTGTAAAGTTGGTTAAATTCGTTAAGATTAACTGTCCAGGGAAAATATAGCTTTGAATTTTATTAGACTTATTACTAGATTTTGTTTGAGCTTCTCACGAAATAACTAAAGGTTGTATATGAAAAAATATGACACATTCTGCAAGTACCTACTATATATAGGTCACATAGAAAGAATTAACGTGTTATGTTTATATTAGCTTTTAGCCCTTCTTATACCTACCTTATAAAAAATTTTGTGGTTCCTAAGATCAGTACGTCCACCCAAACAAACTTCAACTTTATAATATTTCGTTATAACTACTAATTATTAAAATAATGAAAATAAACAACATTTAAAATTAGCCACACTATAATAGTCGATTTCGATTTCTTATTTCTAATGATAATTGAATGTCAAGATCATTTAAGAACAGCGAACCTAGAAAAGCGTGTAAAAACTAGCTTACTATATACCTAATTATAGCTTTATACCCACTTCAGTACACTATGGACGACAAGCCTAACATTGTTTGGAGGATAACGCAGTTCGTTGCGGGGTATCCACATAAAAGTTCAATTGTATAAAATCTGGTTCATTTTTAATAACAAACGTACACATATGGCACTAATCCTTCCTATATGGTATTATAGTTATTTAGTAAATACTATTTTGTTCCTTATTCTTTAGGCGTTTAGGGTTAAATTTGTAGATAATGACTATAGTATGTTTTCCAAAGCTTGCAGTTTTATTGAAGGTCATTCTCACGTAATAATGTAAAGCTAAATGCATATATTATATGTAGTGGATACAAGGCCATGTATAGAAACTGAATTTGTATAGCTTTTAAAGTAAATAATGATAAAAGAGAGCAAATAAGTAAGTGAGCAAGAAAATAACGTTAAGCATGTTTTTTTTTATGTGATTTTTTATACTAATAGAAATTACATAATTTAGTAATAGCTATATAACAGCTATATAATAATAATAATGTAAATGCGACAGATTGTGAATTCGATTCCCGCTCAAGGAAATATAAGTATTCTATATTTTCGTTTTCTCATAGGTTTCTTTTCTAGGTGGTACCTAGGTTCCTTTTGCGTTTTTTTTAATATAAAAGTATTCTTCATATTCGGAGCATTTTAGGAGTGTCGTGTATATTTACTACAAAAGAGGTGAAAAGTAACGGTACTCTAAACGGACAGGAAAATTATTTATTAACCTACAAGCATCAAGTATAACTAAAAAGATTATATATAAATTATTAAACCAGTATCGTATCCGTAATTTTCATTATTTCTAAGAGGGCATCATGGTGTAGTGGGACACCATCTAACTGCAAACGCGAGTTGTAGTTTTGATCTTGACTTGGATGAATTATTTCCATTTGAAAAGAAATATATATCTTTAGATAGGTTTATTCACTTTTATATTTTTTTTAATGATGAAATCCAAACTATGATAAGAAACATAAAGTTCTTAGGACCGTATTTCTATGATAATTTGAATTAAAGTACATTACAATTAACAAAAAACTACTGTACATACGTAAATCAGCTGCAGGATATTTAAATTTACCGATATTATCATTTCCCTGTTTCTCAGTTTCATATAATCAAACAACATACAAAAAGAACGCCACATCGTCCAACAAAAACTTGGGCTTTGTCCGAAACTTAATAGCCATCCCGTGTTTAATTTATAGGATAAAAAAGGACAGACCATCAGATCACCTATGATTACGGAGGGTTGCACCCCTATTATAATATGAACCCTTTCGGCCGATTCATTATTTCTAAAACGTAAACGTGCTTCGGCATTCACCTTAGTTATTTTTTGCTTTTCTATTATTTTAGTGTGACGTGATACTTGGTTTTAGAGTGCGACTGGTTGATTTTGAGTGTCTAAAGTAAGCTTTTCGATTGCTTGAACGATTAGTTGGGAATTTAAAAGCTTATTTTGGTAGTCAAGATTTGGATTTTTTTATTATTTCAAAATACTCAAAGTATGACAAAGTTTTTAATTTTTTTTTAAACCTCGACTTAGTGTATATATAGTTCCTCTTATTATAAAAAACTGATATGATGTTATATATTTAAATATTTAAAAAAAAATCATAATAATTAATTTACATTCGTGCCCACTACAGTCCCCCTTCAAAGCGCAACGTTTCCAGCATGACGTATCACCTCTGCATATTAATTCGGCGCTTGATTTAAAAAATAATAATAGTCGTTCCCCAACGCTTTGTTTTAACATCACCCCGTGAAGTCGTAACGGTCTACTATTCTATTCTTGTAGAAACAATGCATCACAGCTCTTTAGAAATATGGGGTAATTAATGAGAACTTTCATTTGAATATGTGAAATTAAAATTATTTATATTGCTAACAAATATTCAGGTCAGTCAAGGAAGCTAAGTTCGGTATACGTAAAAAGAATAAAAATTTTAATAAAAGAAGTCCCCTCTCTAGAATTTATTAATATATTTTTAAAAATTAGCATAGACATTTTGGAACGACTATAAACTATTTTATGATGACACATTTTTTTCTTATAACATAACTTCAATTGAAGAACGAATAAAGACGTCAATATTCAGAAAAGTATAAATCATCTGTCACTAAAAAATTATAAAAAAACTAATTCTGATTAAAGATGTGACCAAAAAATTTATAATATAAAACTTAATATGTATGTCGACATACCAATCGTTGTTAGGTGGAATTTTAAATAACTACAAAAATGCGCGACATCTGTGTAGACAACTTTTTGATGAAATGTAATCCCAATCATCTTGAAAGGCATTCAGACAGTTCAGACTTTGAGAATCCACAGAAAATACCTGCCGTAGCCCCAAAAGGTGGCAACCATCGACTTTTGAACAGAAGATGTTACAATGGAATACAAACAGGCCGATTAAGTGAGGAATTAAATATATTTAGTAATATATCAAATAGTAATGAAAGAGAGTCAAGAAATAAAAAGAACCAATGCCGTCTTAAAAGATATGAAAATAGTAATTTTAAAACAAACATTCCATGTAAGCTTGATAAAGGAGATATCAACCAATATATTAATGAAAGAACAAATATAAGATCAGTCGTGCGAGACAAAGTGATGCCTCGTTTGTCAACTATTTTTAGACGCTCTAATAGTAATATCAGGCACATGACAAGTATTATGGAAGGTAAAACAGATTTTGTACATAGTTGTAATACAGAAAATCGACTAAATAATAAACGCCGACATACATGTAAAAATAGACGACAAAGAGACTATTTGGTTCAACCTGTTTATACAGTCGAAGAAGATGTACAAACATCTCCATTTCATCTAAAAAACGACATAGAATCTTTAAATTACAAAATGAATAATAACTGTAATGTTAGTAATAATATAAGCTTATCATCTGAGCCTGGTGAAGAAAATAATAAAAACAACGAGTACAAGATATTTTTGAAAATGGTTAAAGAGAAGTTAGAAAAAGAAATGAGCAAGGAATATAATGAGAAACATTATACAGTAAATGACCAACAACAGCAATATCCATCTAAATTACCATTAAAATTACCATATCTTGTCTACACTTCTGCTTCTTGTTTAGCAAAATGTTCATCTACTGAGTTGAATAGTGTCAAAAAAGTACCATCAAACGCATCTGCGTTTTGGGACTACTTTGCACAGAAAATGAAATGTAAAAGCCATAATAAAAAACCTTGTGATTGTAACAAGCCTTCGCCGCCATGCAGTCCTCAAACATGTCAAAACTTAACTCCAGAGAACGCTGGCAATTTAAAGTATGAACCACAAACAGATCAATCTTCTAGCACTGAGTCCAATACATCCTTAAAGAAGAAGGTTAAAGCAACGAAAGTCAAGTGCAAATGTTATTCAAAGAAAAAAGAGAAAAGTAAATCAAAAAAGTTACCAGTGACACACGACGATAAATCTAGACCATGCCAAGAAAGTCACGATAACCTCACAGCAGCAATTTCTGAAAAATATAACGGTGAAATATTGTGTATTCATAACCCACCGTGTATTTTAATTAATGGATGCCTCAATTTACCTCCTCCGAAATCAAATGCACAAGGAAATCTTTGGCCAGTGACTCAGACCAAAAAATCTAGTTTTGTCCAAATGTGCCGAAAAATTAAACGTTCTAAGCAAAAAACTTACGACAACGCCTGCCAGTACCATCCGCCTTACGCAGACTTACAACAGTGTATTCCAGAATACGGAACAGAAAAAATAATTCAAAGTATTTGCAACCACGAACCTCCATGTGAAATTGTCCACGGCTGTTATAGAGCCAAGTACGACCCTAAACTACAAAATTCCTGCGTCCACGTTCCAATGTGCCGAAAGCTACCAGAATGTGTGTTGGTGGAAAAAAATAGTGTAAACTCCTTGTGTAAGCATAACCCCAAATGCGCAGAGCTTCCGCTTTGTTCGAGGAAGTATATTGTACTAACCGCGAGGGAGGAAGTGGGTACTCAAGTGAGGCCGAAAGCAAAGATGGTATGTCGACATGAGCCGCATTGTTTTATGATACCAAAATGCTTAGCGCAGGCGATCAGTGGCGACTACATACCGTACGGTGCTATACCAGGATGTGTCCATAACCCACAATGCGAAAATATACCAGCTTGTTGCAGGAAGACTCTCAAACAAATGACTTCTGTCCCGTCCCAGTACCCTAACGGTTGTCGTTTAGTTTAGAAATGAAATAAGGATTGAAACAAGGTTTTATTATAAGTTAAACGCATATAATAACTCGAGGAGATTGAAATATTTACTTAAATTTATATTTTCGTTTCTTCGCTCTGGTGTCGAGGTTAAGCGCGGCGTTGAGTTCTGCCACTCAACACGCAATGCCTCCAGAATTCGGCAGAAAGTGGGGAAAGGAGTGTCTTAACACTAGGTTCCCTCTGCCTACCCTGCTGTGTGCGGGATAAAGCGTGAAGCTAATTTAATTTTTATTTTTTTTTTAAACGCATATTAGATAAACAATCTGTATCTGTCAAGATTGCCATTCGTTTATAAATATGCTATTTGACAATTTCTGTCATATAAATTGTGGAGGCGTGTCTTAATTATATCAAGTGTGTAGCTTTGACAGATAATAATTTACATTTATTCATATCAAATCTTGTATTTATCTGCATTTGACGATCAATTTCTATTAAAATATTGGAATACTTAAATTTTGAAATTTGTGCTTATATATATATCGACTCTATTTTTACTATATACATAAAAAATATTGTTTTTTTACTGAGAGTTAAATAATAATAATTGACGCAACAAGCTCGAATCCCTTACAAGGAATGGCTTCTATGTAATATTAATAAATGTTTTATTTTCTTTTCAGGAACCCGTTACTCTCAAAGAGACAAAATATCCTGAGCTACTGAGCACCGAGCGCTATTCACGGCTGGAAGTGCAAATTTGAGCAATTCGCGTAGACCGCCTAATGACCGAGCAGACAATAAAACTTTACACACGCTACAATTAGCCTTTCATTTATATGTTTATTTAGATATTATCCTTGCTAAAACGTCAACGGTGTATTGCTAATGGTACTGTTGAGTATTCTCATGCTTAAATGCGATAGGATGGGGTACGATTCCCATATTTTTTTAAATAAGTGTTGTTTAACTCCGCACACAACAAAAAGAAAGAAACAATAGATTAGTATTTGACCAAAATATGATTTGTTAATTAGGTAGGTACATATAAGAAAGGTGACGTTACACCATCAAAAAATATATATTAATAATTATTATGTAAATAAAAAATAAATCAATCAGCTTCACGCTGTATCCCGCACTCAGCAGAGTAAGCAGAGGGAACCTAGTGTTAAGACACTGTTCTCCACTTTCTGCCGAATTCTGGAGGCATTGCGTGTTGAGTGGCAGAACTCAACGCCGCACTTAACCTCGACACCAGAGCAAAAAAATGGAAATATACATTTAAGTAAATAATTCATCTCCTGGAGTGGAGATCGAACCCACAACCAGTCGGTTTTACAGTCACACCTTGTGCCGCTGCGCCACGACTGGCCTTATTTTTTTTATATTATTATGCAATATAATTTAATTTATATTATAATATATGTTTATTCATATATTAATTTAAAGCGTAGAGCGTGTAAAATTACATGTTCTTACAGGATTTGTACATTAGTTGTATTCGCAGAAATGTTGAAATAAAATAAAATAAACAAAAATTATGTTATATGTTTTTACAAGAAATTTAAAGTCTGACTCATTTCAAAAATTTTCCTTGATTTGACTAAAGTGAAAAAAACTCCATATTCATTATTAAAGTGAAGCATGTGATTAAACAGTAACAATTAAATAATATACTTAAAGTGAAGAACAGAGTGATTAATCTCTCCATTATCTATTGAATTAAATACTATATGTATACAAGGTTGATAATGAAAAAAAAATACATTTCAAAGATACAATTCAAATAACTGCATACGTAATGGTCGTGGATTCAATCTCATCTGAGATAAATTATTTTTATTCCTCTTCTCTGGTAGAGGTTGCATAGCGTTTAGTCCACCACTCAACAACCAGTGTTTTAAATTTCTTTTCGCCTACACTTCTTTCTATATGCGTAATAAATTTTAACTATTTTCTTCCGTATGTCGTCCATAGAACGTGACATTAGTGATGACACGATTGGAACGTCTTAACAAAAGAACAGAAAAGGACAGAGCAGAACTAAATATATATCAAATCTAAATACACACAAAACGACAAACAATCCAAATTTAGTTTAGATAATATACAACAGTAATTTCTAAAGCGATTAACAAACAAAGAATCAAGAACGACCAAACTCGATTGTTTCGCGTTTGTGGAATAATTTTATTTTTAAATCTATTGAATGCAAATTAAATATCTTTCAACTTGAAATTCTCTCACGGCGAAAATCGTAATCACACCGCCCATACTAATGTACGTATGATATGATCTGTTAATGTTTTTGTCAATCAGGGGGCGACCAATCGAAGGGAAATGTATGACACGTTATTTTAAAGTTGTATATTTTCAAGTAAAAAATCTTATTTTTTTGTGTTACGACACTCCGTTCCCCATTTTCTGTTCCGTTCTTTCTTGCCGTTCTCGAGGCCAGTCGTGGCGCAGCGGCACAATGTGTGACTGTAAAACCGACTGGTTGTAGGTTCGATCCCCACTCGAGGAGATGAAATATGTACTTAAATTTATAATTCCATTTCTTCGCTCTGGTGTTTGGTGCTGGTTCGTCGCGCTAAAGCGCTGCGATGAGTTCTGCCACTCAACACCCAATGCCTCCAGAATTCGGCAGAAATTGGGGAACCCAATGGGGAATTCTGTGTGTTCTGTCTGCGTGTGTCTGAGTGGGTTATTTAAACTGAAAAATATTGTATTTAAGATATAGATTTATCATTCTTTAAAAGTCCAATTTATATACATCATAATATATAATGTTGTTTTTTTTTAACTTCTTTGTACCCACTATCCGCCCGACTTTCGAGACATTGTTAGCTAAGAGATGAAACTTAACGCTGCCCTTTTTTTGTTACCAGAGCGCAGAAGAAAATAATAAATTTTCCTTTACAATCAGACACTGCGCTGCTGCGCCACGATGGTCTCTATTTTGATAAGAATTTTTATTAAGTATTAATTTTAAAGATCTTCAACCAAACATAGCCTCATTGTACCACAGCCATTACATTTTAAAGATAAACGACGTACTTTTTCTATGTGTAATTCAATCAGTCGATTATTCGATCAATTTCAAAGCACCACGAACAACCGCCGGGTCCCTCTATACATTCCTTTTTAACGTTCAACCAAAAATTATCGGTACATAATAGCTACAAAAACCGGCCCGAGGCGATGTCTATAAACATTTCAAACTTATAGCATAGAAAAATTTCCTAATCTGTGGGTACCGAACTAAGGAATTTTATCATTTCGACGGTCTTAAACCGGAGAACCAGTTGTGTGACCGTAAAATGAAAAAAATCTCCAGATGCCGCCGCCAATTAAATTTTAACTTTATCCTATAGAAATAAAATATATTTTAGCTTAATTTTTGTGTTGTGGTTACACCTTTGCGCTGTTGGGATGCTGTGATCAAAAATTAATGAGAGGAGAACGTTGAACCCGACCAGTTTTGGTCTCTGAGTTTTGTGTATTCCGTAGGTAAGTCGTTAACTGGAGGCACAATGGCGATGACACTGAAATTTCATACTTTTTTTTATATTAAGCCTATACTTATTAATTTCTTAATAATAATAAAAATGTTAAATTATAATATTAATGTTATTTTAATTACTTGATTTGCTGATCTGAAACTTTTAATACGAGAGCAAAAAATATAAAATAAACTGTCATTTAAAAATTTAAGACAAATATTTATCAACTTATCAGCTTCACGCTGTATCCCGCAGACAGTAGGATAGGCAGAGGGAATCTAATGTTAAGACACTCCGTTCTCTACTTTTCGCAGAATTCTGGAAGCATTGCGTGTTGAGTGGCGGAACTGGAAATATAAATTTGAATAAATATTTCTTTTCCTCGAGTGGGGATCGAACCCACAACCAGTCACACTTTGTGGCGCTGCGCTGCCCTTTATAATATTAATTCATAATAATAAGAATATTATTTTCATTTCTTCGCCCTGGTGTCGAGGCAAAGCGTGGCTTTGAATTCCGCCACTCTGTAGTTGGCAGAGGTCAACCCTTGCCACATGCGTGAAGCTCAAAAAAAAACTTTTGAAATTAAGGAACAATCCGTACATTTAAAGATGCTGAGAAGAAACAGCAATTCTAATAAACTTTCTTCCATGTAATAAACTTATCTTTTGAAGACTTTGAAATAAAACATTTTTATTTGAACATTGATTAAATATGTAACAAGAGGCTATCGTGGCGTAGGGGCCAAAGGGAGGTGTGGGTTCGATTATCATTTGAAGTAATGAAATATTTAATCTTTTCATTTCTTTACTCCAGTAACGATCCAAAGCGGTGTTGAGTTCCTTATCATTTCTCAACAAAAAAAAATACTATTTATATTTCAATAAAACACATGTCTCAATCCTTAAAAAAACTTATTCAACACGACGCTTAAGAACATTAAAATTGATAAATAATATAAGAACTACTAAATTCATCTTAAAATGTAAAGTATAATGTGCTTATGCATTTTAGGCCGAGCTTAAATCTCAGTCTCGAGCTTAGCTATCTTAATGACCTCATATAATAGAATAAGAGTCTATTGTCAAACATAAATCTGTCATATAAATATGAACTTTGGTATAGCCGGAAACTTTTTTAGTGGAAAAGCTTTTTTTTATGATACATTATGTTGTGCTTAATTTTCTTATACACGCTTTAATATAAGGGATTTTAAATAAATTGTTGGTGATTGTTCTACGTTCACTTGTATATTTTTTTCTTTTGTTAAATTAAAAAAAAAATAAAAAGTGACCCGCACTAAGAAAAAAATCTTTTTGAGGCCACTCGTAGTGCAGATGTACAAATATAGTATTGTAAGCGCGACAAGTTGTGAATTCGATTCCCACTCGAAGAAATTAAATATTTTGAACGTAGTAGCACACGATAAACTTCGCCTCTTGAAACTGTGTAAGAGTTACGTTGTTTAATTTTTTTATGTAAAAGTAATGTGCTGTACTGTGCTTCTTTGTTACTTAGCTCTGTAAAATAAAATTACATTTATATATATTATATAAATAAAATTTCGAATTAATAAATAAATTTGATTTGAGACGAGTTGACAACCAAACATGAAGAAATATCTCTCATTCTAAAAATAAATATTTAATTAAAGACATTTTTATTTTTAAATCATCCAATATCTTTATTTTATATCTATTACTCTAAAATAATTACCGATAACCTATCTAGCTGTACTTAGAGAAAATTAGAGCTTTGGAACACTTAGTGCTTAACGAGTTCCAAGGTTCAACTAAGATACTTAGTTTCTATCCTTTTCACACTTCAATCTACACTATACGAGCGATAGAGACAACAAACCAGTTACAGCCCGTACAAGGAGCCATTTAAATAAATCATAGACCAGTCGACATTACTACTGTCATAATAAATATCATTACAACTTTCTAAAAACCAAGAATCGAACCCACACTCCTATCTGTATGCTAATCACGAACGTAACGCCCACGTGAAACTATTTCCAACACAAATGTATGCAAACGGCTTCTTAGTGCGTATAAATATATTATAGAGTGAGTTGTCAAATCAAAATCAGTTATCAGAATGCCTTTTTATGAATAATACATGGATTTTAATTGTTAAAAAGTTAAATTTGTGGTGTTATTGTGGTTTAAAGAACTTGGGATTAAGTGGAAAAATTAATTATACAAAATATACAAAATTATAAGCGAGAACTAAATTGTTTTTTGTTTCTTTATAATATGTTCGTTTAATTTATGCATATGCATTAGATTTTATATTATTTTTGAGACGTTTAAAATTATATTTATGAACATTATTAAAAATTTTTACAGGAGGCCAGTCGTGAGTTTGGCCATTTAACATGCAATGCCAGAATTCGGTGAAAAATGGGGAACGGAAGTGACTTAATGAGAACGGAATATATTTAACACTAGGTTCCCATGATCTCTCTGCCTACTCTGCTATATGCAGGATACAGCGTGAAACTAAAAAAAATATTTTTTAATTTTAGTCGTAGGCTAAGGGAACCTAGTGTTACGCCACTCCGTAGGTGCTTTACACTTCCTTACGCACTGCCTATACTGCAATATTATACATGAAAAGGTAAAATAAAAACGTTCCAGCGTTCATTAAAATATTATAGCTGAGCCCTTACGCCATCTCCATAGTGGCTTATCTTTTGTGTTTTATTTATTAGGAGTTAATTTCAATATGCTATACACGGCATTTATCTTCCAACAACAATATTCTTAGTAGTCCTAAGTTTTTCTTGATTTATTGTGAAATTTAGAAGATTTTTATTATTCGAGTATATGTTTTTGAGTAGACCTATATATACAAAAACTTAGTGTCCACGTAATACGTGAAAAAATTAAGAAGATTTGATATGACTAATTGATCTATTTATACGTTTTTTTATTGAAATGTGAGAAATTATAATATTTTTTTAAAAATATATATAAATACATAAAACGCCATCCTCATCTTGACTGCCATTATCTTTAAATCGTCTGTCCATTTTATAATTAACTATCACCGAAAAGTTTTTGGATATTTCAAATAAATATTTATTAAAATTACTTTCTGTAATGGAAGCGTATAATCATTATGTAGATTCAGACTAGACCCAAAATAAATTAGATTAATATCGCTCCCCACTAAATATGGAATTTTATGAAGATTTCATACATGAACTACTACTAACTTAATATTTCCAGCATGAGTTTGAACTAAGATCTTTGCCATAACTTCCCGGTTTCAAGCAAACTATGCTTAATCATAAAAAATCATAAAAATAATTGACGCTAGGTGTCCCTACAATCCATGTTTCGGTATAAAACTTTTCCGATGCAAAGTTACTGACAGACCACGCAAACCCAAAACTACTTACTTCCAGACTCCAGCCAGACTTCCAGGTCGATACGACTTCAAAGGCCTGCAACAAACCTGTAGCTCCTCCGATGTTACACGGGGTGGTGGGCGGTGGTGATCTCTTACTTACCATCAGGTGACCCGTACGCTCTTTTTCCATAATAAAATAGGAAGCATAAAAAATTCTTAGGAAGAGTTCTGGTAAGTAGAAAGAAGAAATTTCGAGAAATTTCTACGGAAACGAGAAAAAAAAAAACAGAATTTTACAGTCTACGTAAATAAATGTAGTCACGATTTTATATATATAGGTAAATTTATTATATATAGGTATAGGTATTTAAAGCTAGCAACAGAATGCTAGTTTTGCATATAATTGTGATACGCTAGAGTAACCTTGCCCGCCTCGTAATAATTCTAAATAATTTTATTTGCACGAAAATATCATTTAATAGACAAATATAATTTTATCTAAAATATAAAATGACTTTGTGGCGCCAGTGTTAAAAACATTGAACTCACAGATAAGCAATTATTTTAAGAAATATTTAAAATGTGAACATTAAGAAAAATAAAATATAATATAATACTTAAATATAAGAAAAGAAAACTTCTTGGTAATTTTAATAACTTTTTGCTACTGTAACAAGATTTCGAATAGATTAATAGTACGGACTTTTGCCTATTAATTCGTCTGCGACTAAAGTAAATTTTAGAAGTGGATTTAAGTGTAATTTCTAGCAATAATTGGTATAAGTCTACTATTGTGTATTTTATGTTTTAATGTTTTAGTTTTAGTGGCGGAACTTAACGCATCGCTTTGCCTCCATTATGCACCAAAGCGAAAAATATAACTTTAAATAAATATTTAATTTCTTCAAGTGGGGCCGAACCCACAATCAGTCACGTTTTTGCTTCTGTGCCACGACTGGCCTCAATATTGGAAAAAGGAAGGCATTTATTTATGTTACAAATATGTATATTCCTTCGAGTAAAGTTTTTATCCACATTCATCTGATTGTCTTATTTCAAAAGTGAAATCTGGATATAGGCCTCTTCATGGTGAGATCGTTGGATAGTTTATAACCTATGGGGTAAGGATCTGGAGGATCTGGAGAACATCTTTCGCCGAGAGGCAGAGACCGATTGGAATTGAAGAATTCAAAATTGAATCCAAATAAACAAATTTCCACAGTATCATGAGGGTGTCACTCTTCATAATCATAATATTAGCTAAAATTTAAATTTTAATTTAAAAATACGTACTAAGAATTCTAACATTTTATTTTCTCTGTATATATGTATGTGTGTTAAGATATGTTTTAATCATTAGAATAGATGTTCTATGAAGTTTGAGATTAAGGACTAGATAGACTTCTTTACGACAATTCAGTTAAAATAAAATTAAAATACAAATAAATCGCGCGTGTTAAAAAAATTATACAGTTTCTAAATTATATTTCTTTTGTCATTATTGAATCACATTTATAAATTAAAATGCTATACTAGGTTAAATAAATAATCCTGGTAATATCACAATACGCCAAATATTCTTAGGATAATAACATAATTTGGAATAAAAAAATCCAGGGCTACCAAAAAAAACTTAAATTCATAGCTTAGCAATATTACACTATTATTACATCATCTTATATATATAATAAATATAAACATTTTAAAAATCTAAAAAAAATATAATATATTCTCAAATTGTCTTATCGTTCGGATCAAAAATAATGTGTTAACAGACTTATTATAAAAAATCAACAGTCACACTTAAAATGTAAGCATTTATTACTTTAATTATTGTACAGAAGTCATTTTCCGTACAAAACAATAATAATTAATTTTAAATATGACATATTATGTCAAATTAAATGATATTATATGAGTTTAAATTATATCGTAGAACGATTTTAAGCTTAAAATTTGAATATAAAATATAAAATTATTATAAATCTACTGTTGTTTTGTACAATGACTAAGCTAATTAAACAAAGGAATTAAAAAAAGAGTATTTATTTAAATATATGACGTAAGATAAAAATTGGTTCGCCTCCATCGAAATTTGGGAACGGAAACTGGAGAACACAGTAATGACTCACTAGATTATGCAGAAAAAGTATATATAAGCAAAAAAACAGCCTTTTAGTACTGAAGATTTATCTTCTTTATTCAGCTTCTGGCTTTAATGGCAGAAATAACAGAATATGCAGGAAGGACCTAGCGTCGAGACGACGTTCTCTTTTCACGTAAATTTGAGATATTACATGTTGAATGAGATTACTGAATAGTTACCACGGAATGGAAAAATTAAAATAAATCGTTTTTACGTGTGTGTTGTGGGTTCGATCCCCACTCGAGGAGATGAAATATTTACTTAAATTTATATTTCTATTTCTTAGCTCTGGTGTCGAGGTTAAACGCGGCGTTGAGTTCTGCCACTCAACACGCAATGCCTCCAGAATTCGGCAGAAAGTGGGGAACGGGTAACACTAGGTTCCCTCTGCCTACCCTGCTGTGAACGGGATACAGCGTGAAGCTGATGTCATTATATTCCTCTTTTTGGAAAAAAAATTGAGTTAATAATTCTTATAAGTTAAGTAAATATTTCATGTCCTCAAGTGGGGATTGAATCCACAACCAGTCGGTTTTACAGTCACACTTTGTGCCTTTGCGCCACGACTGCTAAGTTAGGTTTACATGAAACCTAAAACTATATTAATTTCGCTTTTTCCTATTCTTTCTGAAACCTTAGAAAGGATTGCTTAGTTTTTGATTTATGCGACTTAAAAACATTTAATCTTTTTGATAATAATATATCAGTCAACAATCAATAAGTTAATTATTATTTAAAAAAGAGCTATATTTCTGTACTTGGTAAATAAACTTTGGACTTGGTATAAAAATATAGGTACAGTTAAGTTAATTTTCAAGGCAAACATAACTGTATTTAAAATTGTTTGGAAACTTAAAAAATAAAACTAGTTTCACAGCTAAGAAGATTGGATGTAAAATGAATAAATATTTACAATATTTTAAGAGCTCGTAAGACATATTGACTTAACGCCTTAAGTGACCGCTAAAGTAGTCTAATGACTAAAAGTTTACTTGTATTGAGAACTAAATTATTTTATTTTACTCTTGTATTTGTTTTTTATGTTTTCTACAAATAGTGTTAAGGAATATTTATGTGAACTTTGGTAATTTCAAAGTAAATAAAAGTTTTTTTTTCTAACGTTTTAGTATTGGTTTGGATATGATCCGAATTGGTTATGAAATCGCAACTGCTACCATCACGTTTAATTTTCAATGAGTTTCACCTCGGTGTTTAATTTTTAGACTGAAGAAGTTATTAGGACGCTATTCTGGCAGACTAAGAAAATGTCCGACAGAACAAGCGACGACTGTCACGACCCCATGGTACCCCGGATGTCTGTACACGGAATTCAGTACATCTGTCTCTGTCTGTACATGGAATTCATATTCTATAGAAAAATGTTTATATAATGGTATTTCATGAAAAAAATGCTTTTATTAGTTACTAGGTGCCACGGCGTAGCACTCGCTTAAAAACACTATTATTTATTTTCCCATTTCAATTACTTTCGTGATCTAATAACATCATCGTTTTAAAGACACTATTCATATATTGATAGGTAAAGTTTTAGCCAATTCAATAAAATACTTATTTTGTCATTTTGATTGCTAATGAGTTCGGTCATTTCTGAGACTAACCTGAACAAAGGCACAGACAAACAAAAAGACAAAAAAAATAAAAAAAAGTATTTGTTTTGGATTCTATTACAATTATAAAGGCCCATTACATTTTAATATAATGTTTTTCCTAATATACCTTCCATATACAGACAACGATTCGTTACAATTTCATTATAAGCATAGATCAGGTACATCTAGCGTGACATTTGGTTCCTTTCGATACTACATGCCATAAGCTACGGCGTCAAAATAAGCGGAAGGCGGAGAGCAGATTGTATTATTAATTTAACGGAACGTACGGAACAAAAAAGAAACATAGTCAACGACAACTGTTTTATAAAGCGAACGTTTACATAAAGGAGAAGAGCTGGTGAAACACTAGACATGACCTTTGTACGGGCTCTTCTAGTTCTTCAAATAACCCTAACCCTCGTTTAACATTGGTAAGGGCACTTCTAGCCCTCACGAACGCGTCTTTCATTGTACAGGATCTTAGAAGTTGAAGAAATAAAGGAAACCACAATAACATTAAGAAACGAAGAAGAAAAGAAGAAATTATGTGCAGCGTTGAGTTTCGCCACTCAACACGCAATGCCTCCAGAATTTTAATTTTGAAATGAAAACTTTGAAGCGGAAAGTGGAGAACGGAGTGTCTTAACACTAGGTTTCTCCTCTGCCTACCCTGCTATGTGCGGGATACAGCGTGAAGCTGAAAAAAGGAAAAAAATGTGATGAAGCAGTATAAAAAAGAGTGTTTTGTCACTGAAATTTCTTCTGCCTTACCTGCTTATTAATGTTTGTTAAAATAAATTTTGTATATACGAGTACTTAATACTTATTACTAGTCATGGCGCTAGAACAGAAGCGTGTAAACGCAAGAGGTTATGGGTTCACCGATCTTCGTTCCGGTGTTGAGGGAAAGCGCAGCGTTGAGTTCCGCCAATCAACACACGATCCTCCAGAATTCAATAAAAAGTCAGGAGCGGACTCCCTCTGCCTATCCTGCTACACACGGGATACAGCGTGAAGCTATAAAAAAAATACATTTGACACAAGCACATTCAGTGCATGCTGATAAAGTGGTCTGATTTAAACTGCAAGCTTGATTGGTGACCGTCCTCTATCCATGCCTGGCAGGTGCATCGGTGCATCGTGTCTCTACCACAATTAACTTGTCCTTGTATAGAATTATCGTAGAACTACTACAGTTTTTTTAAATAAATTTATTTTAAGTTGTTTTAAATACTTACAAAAAATCTACATTAAGATATATTCATATACTCATATGTATATATAAAATAAAATTCGTTCTCTTAGTATTGTCTACTATTTTTTCCACATCCTTTAAAAGTCATTTATTATAATTTAAGCAAAATTATAAATATATTGATAGGTAACATCTTATATTTTATAAAAGTAAAGTATTTAAGATACACATCTTTAGTTTTTTATCAGCGTCACGCTGTATGCCGTATGGAGCTGGCTAGGTAGAGGGAGCTCCACACTTTCAGCTAAATTGTGTATGCATTTTGTGTTGAATGGCGAAACTCAACGCCGCGCTATTCTTCGACACCAGAGCGAAGAAATGAAAATATTAAATATTTAATTTCCTCGAGTTGGAATCAAACCCCCAATCTGTCGCGTTTACAGGCTTGTATCCCTGCGCCAAGACTTATCTATCTTAGGTGTGAAATAATATTTAAAAAATATTTAAAAAAAAGTATACATTCCCAAGCAAATATCTTTATAACAATCATAATTATTATATTATTGGCCTCCATTTACTAAATTCTTATCCATATATGTCCATACATTTATCTACCAAAGATGGACTTAATGGAATGGAATTTGTACGTTTTTTTTTATATTAAACCATTTACATTATATTTAATATTGATTATAATATAAAATAAATGTGTATTTTTGAATAATAAAATTTTCCCCGATCTAGTAACCAAAAAAGACAAAAAGCACGGCGTTAAGTTCCGTCACATATCACACAATGTCTCGAAATTTGAGCGGAGAATGGGAGTGTCTATTCGTAAGCACTAAGTTCCTTTTGCCTAAACTGCGATGCCAACATTACACATATGCGGTATACTCGTATGGTGTTAAATTAAAAAAAAAACCAGAATATAAAGAATAATTAATGACACATTTACAGCAGAATTTCCTTCTGTCATCTCAATAAAAAACACTGGATTATACCATCCTTTCCTTCCTTTTGCCTATCATGCTTTGTGCGGTATACTATAACGTGCGTAAAATAAAAAAAAGGTACACATAAATTTAAACAAAACTCGATTTAAAATTAAAGTTAGGTCCTTGAATCAAAGTAAGCTGCCACAAATAACCGTCCTTAGTCGCTACAAAATAAATATAGTGGTATAATTTATTTATCCTGAACAAAACGTGCTTCTAATAAAAATGCTATATTACGATGCACATTATAACATAAAAATGTGAAAAATTCAATTTTTGCATTAATTTTGTACAGCAGTGCATTTTTTTAGGGTTTTTTATTACATACTGTCTTTTAGTACGTTATTAGATACATATATTTTTTGTTTTACGTTGTATCCCGTATATAGCTGTAGTAGGTAACCTAGTGTTTAAACACTCCGTTCCCCACTTTCTAATCAATTTTCAGACATTACGAATTGAATGGCGAAACGCAATGACGCTCTTCGTAAAGAGAGAGGAAATGAAAACAATTCACTCCACAATAGAACCCATAACTGTCGCGATTACAGTTAGACGTTGTGCCGCTGCGCCAAAACGCTCACAAATTTAATTTTATTAATCAGAATATTGTGAAATAATATTATTATTCATAAATATATCTATAAGGAAAATAAACTCATATTTGTGGTTTTATTCAAAGTTCCCCGAAACAAACGGCATAAAGAAATCTTGCTGGTTTCGCAAATTAAAATATAAAAAAATAAAATTAAAAATACTTGTAAGGCAACTTTCTCGTTTACGCTAAAAAGTGGTTAATTTAAGCTTTTTTACATATAAAATTTCGGAAAGAGCTCTACTATTTCATCATGTAGTGACTCACGTACGTGTGTATGTGGATTTGATGTTAGTTAATTGTTAATTAAAGTCTGTGAGTATTTTTTAGCATTTCTAAGTGTTATTTCTCACCAAAGATAGTAAAATATTTTTACAAAAGTATACGAATTTGAAAGTAGCGGGAGTCGAACCGGCGTTTATGTGCAATTGTGTAAACACGCTGACTCCTATTATTAAACAACGTCTTCTTATTAAACAACGACGATTTTTTTATAAGTTTTAATTTATTTATATGTTTTAAATATTTTTTTAATATATACTAATATAAACATTCAAATCTCCAAGTGTTGTGTTGTGTCTTATTATAAGTCGGAATGGAATATAAATTTAATTTTTCAGAATCTAGGCATATTTGAAGTAACAGTTTATATTTTTTTGTAAGAAATGCAATATAAAAATACTCAAAACCTGTGAAACCGACTGGTTGTGAGTTCGATCCCCATTCGAGGAGATGAAATATTTTCTTCAATTTATATTTCCATTTCTTCGCTCTGGTGTCGAGGTTAAGCGCGGCGTTGAGTTCTGCCACTCAACACGCAATGCCTCCAGAATTCGGCAGAAAGTGGGGAACGGGAGTGTCTTAACACTAGGTTCCCACTGCCTACCTTGCTGTGTGCGGGATACAGCGTGAAGCTGATAAAAAAAAATACTCAAAAGATTTTGGTATCGATGTTAGCACTTCAATATGTAAATAACCACATAAACAAATAAAAATATACTAAAAACGGTAAAGGTACTTAAAAGGAAAAGAATTACTGAATTTTGTATGTTAAAATAGAAAGTAAATTTAACAAGGAAAATCGATATCACGTATAACGTTTGGAAGTAACTTAATTTGACAGAACTATATCGATTTCATTGAAATCCATCGAAGTGTATCGACGTGTACACGCTAGTTACATTTACTTTTTATGTCCAAACTCGTAAAACATGGATTGAAAATATATGTTTTTGGATAGATGGGCAGAGAAAAACCAAATACGTTCCTGGATTTTGCCTATATTTAATGCTATATCGCAACTGTAATAGGCTAGGCAGGGGACCTTATTGTATAAGACGCCCTTAAATCTGAGATCGATCTTGAGAGCGATGTTGAGATGCCGTTTTCATTCATAGATGGATTTGCAATTTAATTTTAGGTTCAGTTTCACGCTGTATCCCGCATATAGCAGGATAGGTAAAGGAAACTTAGACATTCCGTTTCCCACTTTCCACGAATTTTGAAGACATTGTGTTTTGAGTTTTGACTTTGTGTTTTGAGTTGATTGGCGACTGGCCTAAACTGGGACTGGATAATAACTGATCCATTTTAAAAATACTCTTATGTTTCACACTTCATTTTATTAAATGGAGCCACCGTGATACAGTGGGAAAGCGTCCGACTCTAAATGCGATTCAATACCCACTCGTAGAAAAGATTATATTTAAATTATTGTTTTTTTTATTTCCCCAGTCTCAATCGAAAAGTAACTGGGGAAATAAATAAAAAAACGATAATTTAAGTATAATCGTTTCTACGTCGTACCCAACGCCGTGAAAAGTAACACGTGGCGTTGGGTTCCGCCAAATAATATGTGATATCGCGAATACAAGAGAAAAGAGGAAGATGGAGTCTTGGAACTAAGTTTACTCTGCCTACCGTCTTATTCGAGAAAACTTGATCTTTAGGTTCAATATTAATTAAAACGAAATTATAGAACATTCTTCCAAGCGGGAATTGAATCATTAATCATTACGTATATAACCTTTAACTACCGCTAACTGTCACACCACGACTAAAATCTTCTACCAAAAAATATTATAGAATTGAAGCTGCACTTCATGGAATTTTACAATATCTTTCATCAGTCATTGAAGTAATAAATTTGAAAAAAAAAACTATTCAATATATGTACATAATGTTAAATAGAATTATTTAACATTTTATCACCTATATCTTTGGAGCGACTTACAAAAAACATAGAGTCCATAAGCACGTCTTAACAAGTTTTAAATATTTTTTACACTCATTTATCACAATTAGACGCCATTTTTAAAATGCAACATTTCTAGCAGTGCAAAAACTAGTTTTAAGTATTAGGGAGAAGAAATTACGCAACGTAAAATAAAGAAAATCTGGACAAGCGTGAGTCGGGCTCGCCCACCCAGGGTTCCGTACAAAAGTTGGATGTCGTGACCTCTTTCTGAAATTCAAGCTTAGCTTCTTCAGAGCCCTTTCATCTGATATCTCACTGGAACTAGCAGCTTTAATAACAAATTTTGCGCCTTTCTTTAGGCCATTATTTTTTAAGATTTAATAAAAAATGTATACTTTCAGATTTTTTCCTGAACTAGTATTATTACCTGGAGATGCTAGCTGCCAAATTTCAACCGGAACTTTTTCAATTGTCAAACAGAAGTATTCTATTAATATTGATTCCTCTTATAGTGTTAAAATACGACCATATCTTTTTAAACGGCCATATTTTTTTTCCAAGTAAATGTACGTTTCTTTTAGGAAATTATGGGGCGATAGTAGATATGGTTGACATGGTTGATATATTTCAACTCGATATTCCCTAGCGTTCCTGAAAAAAAGGCTAGAGGCGAAGAAGGCGAAATATTATTAAAAGGATCTGGAGATCTCAGAATTGAGATCAGTTTATAAATACGGGCCCTATTCCCTATATTTCACTCAAATTCATGATATTGCATTATTTAATTATTTAACGTTTAGCTATTTCTTTCTAGATATTTATTTCTTTTAATATATTTTCCGTCTATTTACATTCCACTTTACGCTTAGTTTTGTATTATGAAGGCGTGAAATGATTTAGTTTAATTATACTGCGAAGATTTTACATTATATATACAATTTTAACCTGGAGTTATATTTAAATTAATTTAAATTAAATAAGATATATATAAAAAAACATTTAAATAAAAAAAAGAAACAATTTAAAAATATATATATTTTACTTTAAAAAAAAAATGTAAAATAAAAGTTTATATAAAAATATTCTTTACTTAAATGTATTAAACATAAATTCATTTGAAACGAATACGAAAAGAGGTTTTGTTAATATCAAAGCCGCCGCGATACGATCGAAACATTTCTTAAATACATATATTCAACATATTATGGTCAACATATTGTATGGAAGTGAGTATTATTTACACTGACAAATTCTTCTCTGGCGTGCGACAAGAAGTTAAGAATAATTTAAGGACTTATTAAATGTTGTACAATTATATATTGCAAAAGTTTTTTTTTTCTTTTTTTTTCAGCTTCACGCCTGCATGTAGCAGGGTAGACAGAGGGAGGTGTAAAAACACTCCGCTCTCCATATTCTGCTGAATTCTGGAGGCTTTGCGTGTTGAGTGGCGGGACTCAATGCGCTTTGTCTCGATACCAGAGCGAAAAAATGAAAATATTAAATATTTCATTCCTCTCGAGTGGAAATCGAATTCACAACCTGTCGCATTTACAGTCACACGCTTGTGACCCTGCGCCACGATATTGCATTATTAAATTATTTTCTCTCTGTCTCTATCTCTTATTAAAATATTGATACATAAAATGAATGGTTTACTGAAAAAAATAAAACAGCTTCACGCTTTCTCCCGTATAGTCTAGTATTTAAATATTCTGGTCCTCACTTTCTGCCGAAAATTTGAGACTTTAAAAAAAATAATTAAAATTAGCTTCCGGCTGTATCTCGCACACCGCAGGGCAGGTAGGGAACCTAGTGTTAAGACACTCGGTTCCCCACTTTCTGCCCAATTTTGGTAGGTATTGCGTGTTGTGGCAGAACTCAACGCCGCTCTTTGTCGAGACTTTATTATTTTATTATTTCGAGAGTAAATTAAATAATTATAAGAGTGATGAGAACGCCACACTTCGCGTATCAGCCGGTATGTATAGTATTGTACATTCATAATATGTATGAAATATTAAAAATATCTTCCTTTTCTAGGTTGAATTATCACAGTAGTAGTATTTTATGTCCAACGGATTAACCAATACGTGCGATATTATTTTACTTTGTGGTACCCCGTATCCCGCACGTTTCAGGATAGTCAGAGGCAACTCGGGCATTTAGTGTTAAGACACTCTGTTCCTCACTTTCCGCCGAATTGGTAAGGCATTTCGTGTTCAGTAGCGGAACTCAAGCAGCGCTTTGCTTAGCTGCCATAGAGAGGAAGTGAAAATATTAAATATTTTCTTCTCAAGATTGGCAATCGTACCCATAACCGTCGCGTTTAAAATTACATGTTTGGAGCCCTTCGCTACGACGACTTCAAGTCAACTACTATAGTAGACCGTTGATCAACCGAACTAATTTGGAAACACAGGTAGAAAGATTTTGAATGACAAACATAAAGCAAACTTATTGCAAAACATATTTCATACAAACTATTTTTTATGTTTATGTATGTATGTATATACTTGTAAGTCGCAGATATTATGGTATATAGTCATCATAGTGAAAAACCTAGTAATGTGTTATTTTGTTTATTCACTAAAGAGGTAAGTAACTACTTTAAAAAGAATATGATTTGAATTTATAAAAAAAAAACATATAATATCATCATAAAATTACGATATCCACTTAACATTTTATTATTTATTATTATAAAAAATATGCGAACATATCGTTGATTGAATATAATTATAAAAACACATCAGTAGTTTCCGTCGCGGCGATGAGTCACGCATAATGTCATAGTTTTAGTGACGTTAGTGCATCGGCATGTACTTGCCTGCACTTCCATACATGTTGAATCACATGTTATAACATGTGCATGGACTGACTGGCTTAATAAACGTTAGAAATAGGAGGTTCACGCAGTGTCTCGAAAGTTGAGCGGCAAGTGGGGAACGGAATGTCTATTGTTACAATAGATTCCTTATATCTACTTTGGTATATGAAGATGGAAAAAACATAGGTTAATTTTGTATCCTGTATATAATAGGAAAATGCTACCATTTTATTTAACAGTATGCGGCATATGGAGAATCTCCAACAAATATTAGAAGTGAAATATGTAATAAAAAAAATCTTTATAATCTTTTCAAAGACCTTTTTAGAATTATCATCAGTTTAACAAATTTTGAAGGTAACTTCGTAGAGATAAGAGTTTGGACAATGGAGGTTATAGGCGCGTTAAAAAGGGGACCCTTTAACCCTATATTTCGGTCGCGTGTCCCAGGTAAGTCGTAGGCAGCTCTTCACCCTGCAACGCAATGGACCTGGCACGATGTTCCCATAGGTAGGTAGTAGGTTTGATATACACATTACAAAAAAATGAGTGCATAACGACGAATTTGTAGCAAATTTGGTCTTAAATTTAATTATGAAATAATGGTCAGCATCATTTTTATTTAAGAAATGGATATCTGTTAAATATATTTTTATCTCTAGTTTGTTGAATAATATCGATATATTGATAAGACATTAAGTACATTATAATATTATTGTATTGTATTTTATTTTTAGCTAAACAAAGAAAGGAACTTAATTATCTAATTCAATACATTAAATAATAGTCAACTAATTATATTTATTGAAGTAAGAAGACTTATAAGTCGGTTAACAAAATTTGTCTTAATATATTAAACTTATAGTTTCTTTGTATTTAATTATTATCTTTATTTTATTTAGACTAGAATACTCTGTGGCACTAAAGACTCTATAATTATAAAATTCCATTGATTTAACATTTTATATCGTCGATATTGTTTACTGTACCAACAATGGTTTGGTTAATATGGGTAGAATAAAACTAGCGACGACGTTCGATTATAACTTAACTTAACTTAACTTAGCTTCACGCTTTATCCCTTGCGGGGTAGTCAGAGAGAACGGAGCGCCAAACGCTACGGTCTCTACATACCTCTTTCGCCTCGTCCACTGTCATCATACATGCCCTTCGGGGGGTCCTCATGCATTTTACGTGACCTTCCTCCAGTATCTTTGATACTGTGTTTTCGAAGGTCAACCGAGGTCTCCCCCTACCTCTCTTACCGCTCACTTTTCCATCATAAATCTTTTTTGCCATTCTTTTATCACTCATTCGTTCGACGTGCCCAAACCAGGTGAGCACGTTCTTCTTCATTCTCACCGTGACACCGTCGCTAGTACCTGCCATTCTGTGTACCTCTTCATTGCGGTTCATCATTCACGTTCGATTATATTATTTATTTATTCTTTTGAAAACACAGTTTATATGTTTATATGACTTTGCATTCATAATAAATTTAACTACTTGTTAAATATTACTTTTATACAATATATAAAGTATATTTATAACTCACTTATTCACACTTTAAAGTTTTAAAATTAACTATATATTATATTTATTTAAATAAATAATAATATATACTATTTAAATGTAATAACATTAAAGCTATACCATAGGAATTATTATAATTGGACACAGTGTTGCCAGTGCATTATTTATAGCACTGGCAACACATTACTTATATTGTTTAGTACCACTTAAGGAATATGTTCTCTGTATTAAGTACATAAATATATTTGTTAAACATTAGGCAGATATTTAAATAATTATCGATATTTTCATCTCATCTTACATAGTTTCTTTCATTCCTAATACTTTAGAGTCTAAACCAGATACTAGTACTGACTTTTTTTTGCTGTTTTGATAATTACAACTAATTTAAGTAATAGATACTTAATAGAAACTTCGTTTCGTTTTGCCGTAGCATAATATTTTTTTCCACAATATCGATTTTTTTGGTCAAATTGATTTAGGTACGATCCATATAATAATAATATTATAATATCTAGTACATTTTGACTGAATATAAAAAATAAGCATTTTATACAAAATCCTCACGTTCCATACATTTATTTCTATTCATTTTGAAGACATTTTTATTGAGTAGTTAATAATTATTTGAAATTCTTCGAACAGCATTTTGATTGTAAAGCTATGTTTTAGACAGCGTTAGCGATTATAAGTTATTTTTCATTAATTCTGTATCTACATTCTGTATTCCGAACACAGCAAAGTAAGTAGAGGGAACTTAGCAACCTAGTGTTAAAACACTGCGTTCCTATTAAGACATTTCCGTCCCCCACTTTCCGCCGAATTCTGGAGATATTGCGTGCTGAATGGCGGAACTCAAAGTCGCGCTTTGCCTCGTTACAAGAGAAAAGAAATGACCATAGTAAAAATTAATTTTGCTCACGGCCTCCATACTCAGGCTTTTATATTCTAGAAACTCTTCATTTTTCTTAATCTTATATATTATAACTAGCGGACCCGGACGCGGCTTCGCCCGCTTAAACTTTACGAATGCTTATAGATATATTTAGGAAATTGTTTGTGAAAATATGTAACTAATTTAAATAAAAAAAATATAAGTAAACGTAACCATAGTAAAATATTAATAAAAAAACTAAACAAAACCAGCTACATTATTAATAATTTTATCTCTTTCTGTCTTTCTATTTCCCCGAGATAATATCCAGAATAACTGAACTAATTTTTATTGGACTTTCAGTGATCGATTTTACTGATTTACCCGGGAAAAATCTTTTTACTCGTTTTCCTTGCGCGCGTACATAGGTACTATATGAAATAACTAAAGTCCTTTCTACATTAAATATGATAAGTTTTGCGAGCAATATCAAATAAAATCCCAGAAAACTAAAACCACAATTTATTAAGTGTATAACAACGGTATAGATAACCATCCAACCAAGATGAAATAACCAATAATTATCTCTTTAATACTTAAATAATATTATACCGATGCCGCGCAGGGCCGCAACTTACACCACACCAAGAAATTCATTAAAATCTAACTAATACTCAAATAAGCGAAGAACCAAAGAAAAGTAGAAATTAATTATAAACAGCAAATAATTACATAAAAATTAACAGTAGTTCGAAAATGTATGAAAATTTACAAAACCGTCAAAGTCATCTCGCCCGTTCGCGTCAGTCATACTATGCCGGTCGTAGGTTATGTCATTTCGAATCAGTGACATCTCCTTAATTATGTATTAGAATGTTATACAGTGAACTATAATTTCAATCTAGATGAAATGCTAAAAGTGACTATTATATTCATTTTCATAAGGATCAATATCAAATTATAGAAAATACATACAACAAAAACCCGATAAATATAAAGTAAATTAATTAAAATGGTTACTTGTTGTTACTGTGTTACTTTGCTCAAGCTTCAGAGATAAATATGGTATGTGTATCGCGGACTTTTTTAAACATTATTTAAAGGACAATATTTTTGTAAAACATTATTTTTATGTATCTCATAAGGTTGAGTCGGCGCACGCCATGTATGCGTTAAGCAAGCTCATTTTGGGTGACGTTTTCTTATAACAACAAATAAACTTTGCAAACCGTTGCTTAGCAACGGTCGGTTTATATTTTCATGGCGGAATAAATTGTCTGTCAAATTGAAAAATATTTTAATTTATTAGTATATATCGACAATATTACAAATATGAGAAAAAAAAGTAACCTATGTTCATCCGAAGACCCTCAAGTATCTCTGTATGAGTATTTTATTACAATTGAATTAGCGGTTTGGCCCTGATTGCGGCACAGACAGACAGACAGACAGACAGACGGAGTTACTTTCGAATTTATAATATAGGTATGGATAGTCGAGTCTTATCAACATTTGCACATAGATATAGCGAAAATAAAAATTATAATAACACACATAATTCCAACAATCAAAATATTCTTTATTCAATTAGGCAAACACTTTTGAATCGTCAAGTTACATAGAAATGTCAATAGTGTCAGTTCTACAGGAGGCTCTGAAGGCAGTTGTATCTAGAAGTATGGAATGAACATTAAAAATATACTATGAGATTAAAGTTAAAAGTGTAAGTTGGTTTTATTATAAATATATTACATTATATATAATTTTTCTAATAACTTTTTTATTTTAAGATGCACAATAATTCATAAGTAACTAGCTTTTACCTTCGACTTCGGCTTCGTAGTTAAATAAAGTTAGAAAAACTAATCTATGACACGTATTCAATTATTATTCTACCACTCAACACGCAATGCCTCCAGTATCCGGCAGAAAGTGGGGAACGGAGTGTCTTAACACTAGGTTCCCTCTACCTACCCTGCTGTGTGCAGGATACTGCGTGAAGCTGATTTCTGATTTCATATATAATAATTTCTAAATATATATTTCAATTCATTAAGTTATTATTTAAATATTTATGTTATATTGTATATAACTCCATAAAAATCTGTAAGGCAAAGTAAATGATAAAAACACAAATCATTTAAATTCTTCGGCTTATAAGGATTGTTTTCTTCTTTCTTTTCTTCTATTTTCTTATTAGAATTGTAGACCATTGGCAAACCCAAGAGCACGGTATGAAGTTCCTACAGTTCTATATTACGTAGGAACTCTATACCTCGCTAGTGGCAATCACCAGTGTTTTCTTCTTTTTATATTCTTTCTTCTTTATCTTACTTCTTAATATTTTTTTTTTCTAGTTTCTTGGCTTGTTTCATATTTCTTCTTTTTCTATTTTCTTGGCTTCTTTCATTTTAATTATAATAATTAATATTACTAATTTGAATAGGGGTAATGAGTTAAAATTACATTAAAAATTTAAATTTAAAACTCTAACAAATAGGCGTAAATGAGAGAGCGGTGGCGATAGTATCTAGGAGAGGAAGTGGCGTGAAACTAAATATAATATATTTTATACGATAAGATACAAGTTATGCAAATGAAACGAGCGTGAAGCGACGCAACGTGATAAAGTTAGTTTTAAAAAAAAAATTAAATTAATATAATATTTTATCACCAATCTTGTTTCGAACACATCGAAAAAAGTAATACCAACCTTGACATTACAGTAAAAACTCGAATTAACATTTGAATGTAACAGCTGCCGAAATCCCCATAATTAATTTTTTTCGTAGGTATTCCATCCTTATTTGCAATTCATAGAGCAGTGTCGGTATGGAACCCTTTGGTCATGTAAATTTTTCTAATTTCGTGAGAATATAAGTGATTTGCATAAGAACGTCTACAGTAGCGAATGTCTATAGAAATCCTTGAGAAACATCAAGAAAGTGGCTTCTCTTAGTTATTGTGGGTAGGGGTCACGTTGATTTGTGATAGAGTTCCGCTTATATCGAAATTAAAATAAATATATGACTCAATTGTGTTTTCATTATATTGGAATTTGTTACTAAGTTTTGAAGCAACGAAATATCTTGAGAATTTAAATAAATTACAATATTTAAATATTACAATTTATATGTAGACTGTAAGCGACTATTGTAAATTGTTTCTGTATCTCGCAAAATTGCTCTAGTCTATAGGTATGGATAGAGAATGAGTGTGAAACGAAGATATGGGTCACTATTAAATCAACTTCACGCTGTATCCCGCAAACAGCAGGATAGGCAGAGGGAACCTAGTGTTAAGACACTCCGTTCTCCATTTTCCGTCAAATCTTCTGGAGGCATAGCGTGTTGAGTGGCGTAACTCAACGCCGCGATTTGCCTCGACACCAGAGCGAAGAAATGAAAATATAAATGTAAATAAATATTTCATCTCCTCGAATGGGGATCGAACCCACAACCAGTCGATGTTGCAGTCACACTTTGTGCCCTTGCTCCACGACTGGCCTCAGACTTAATGATCTATATAATATACAAAATAAACTGTGTATAGTTACCAATATTCCAATGACTTGAGAAATACAATATTTATATAATAGTAAAGGGTCATACAAACATTCATATACCTAGATAGACTTAAAGTCACACCTGCCTTCTCTTAACTATGGGAAATAAAATTTATAGAAGATAATTCGATGCTGATTAACACATTCATAAGAACGTGCGATGGGCACTTCGGTTATTTTAGCAAGTTTGCTTTAACATAGCCATAAAAATCATTTTACGGTGGGAAAGTAACTGTGGTTAAAGTACTATAATAAAGTAACGTATGTACTTACATATTATATGAATGTATAAAATAAATCATTTTTTAATTATATGAGGTTTTCGTAGAAATTAAGAAAATTCTGCCTTTTTGTATTGTGATCCAGTTAAAGCACACGATGTTTGGAACTACGATTTCTACTTTATATTTTGTATTATATTATTTTTATTGTTATTTCTACTTTATAATTTGTTAAATTCCGCTATTGTTTCGCTATCGAATATCAAATTAGTGAAGTGACTCTCTTTAACTATTCTCTGTTATTGAAAGATTTGAGACAAAAAAACTACTAAGCATGGAAAAATAATAATTTCATTTTTCAAGGTAAAATAATTATATTTAATAAAATGTAAATATATATGTAACACACTTAAACTTTGGAACGGATGTAATTTTTTTTATATGACAGTTTTTCGTTTGCTAACAAGACAAAAGACGGTGTTGTGTTTCGCCACTCAAGATGCAATGCCCCGAAAAATAGACACAAAGTGATTTTTTTTGCTTTCAAAACAAAATTAAATAAAAAAAACATGACCATCACTTCCTGACCACGTCATCTATTGCTATTGGTATGGAAACAAAAATTAAACAAATAAAGTAATAAAAAATATCTACATATATATTAAATAAACAGAAACCAATGAAATGGAACTAGTAACTAGCAACTGACGCACCCCATATAGGTGGTCTAATTAAAACAGCGGGTGTTTCCTAATATTTTAATATAGTTATTTTGTACTAGAGAAAGTTCTATCAAAAATTGTTTAGCCGTTTCTGATGATTGATGACCTAATAATATTTTATATATGCACTCGTACAAATTTAGACATAACTTTTAAAATTTTATACTTTATGAGTTTAAATCTTAAATCAAATCAGCTTCACGCTGTATCCCGCACACAGCAGGGTAGGCAGAGAGAACTTTGTGTTAAAACACTCCGTTTCCCACTTTCTGCCGCATTCTGGAGGCATTGCGTGTTGAGTGGCAGAACTCAACGCCGCGCGAGTTTAAATCTTGAAAACATAAAATACATACATACATATAAATACTTCTTATATAATATGAAATATTTTTTTTTTGGGTGAAAGCAGTATTAAAATTCGTAATATCCAACATAAAGATAAACAAACGTAACAAAATCAGAACGCTATTGACTTTTGTGATAACACTATCTGATAATTTGCTTCATTGTGAGATCACTGCAAATAATATCGTAAAAACACGGCACGTGTAGTTTTTATGTAACTTTTGTATGTATGTAATATGAATGTCTTGACATTTATTAACTTGGAATTGTCACTAAACAGTTATTTTTACTATTATTTTTATTAATTTCTAAACACAACGTGACACTGGCGAAGTGATATGTGCTCTACTGGCACACTCGGAACGCCATAACCAAAGAACCATACCATACCATACCATATTTTTATTAAAATAAGTGCCAAGCAATTGAGGCCATTCGTGGCTGTAAATGAGACGGTTGTGGGTTCGATTTCCACTCGAGGAAAAGAAATATTTTAATATTTTCATTTCATTGCCTTGGTGTCAAGACTAGGTTATCTCCGCCTACTTAAACTAAAAAAAAGTTATATGCTATATTTAAATTGCATATATGTACGTATGCATATCAACGTTGGACTAAATATACCATTTTCAATTTTTGAAATATACTGGTAATGGAGTGTTTAAACACCAAACTGCGTCAAAAAACTACAAACGACATATTAAAAATATTATAAAACAAAAAATTATGTAATATAAGCCAAAATTCCTTTACACAAAAAAACAAAAACTATATATAGCGTGTTATTCGAAACGCGGGCAAGTTAGCCTTCGTGGCATATACACTGCACGCTGTACTCCAGAGGAACAGGCGTAAAGGTGTGGTCGGATAGGCGACGAGCCGTCTTGCCAAATCCCACTCATTTTGGGGATTTGCAGTTGAAATTAGTTCGCAAATCTCGGGCTTACCCGACCCTCACAAATGTAGATACGATGTATAAATAGCATCCCACTCTCACGTTGTTTATCGTTTTTACAAGCCCGTCGAGGGCTGCCGAATTATTACTAAAATTTCGTGTTGAAACATATTATTATTACGTAAAATGGAATTACGCACTTCGAACTAATAAAACCTATTTGCTTGCTTCACGTGACATTTCACATTTTGAAATGTAAAAGTAAATATAATAAAAAAATAAACACGTCGTCACCCGTTTTCACGTTCACGTTTAGTTAAGAAAGGAATGTTTGTGTGAAAGTTACGTAGCGATAAATCCAATTTCCCGGGCCTAATGCCAGCTAAATATGTATGAACGGCTCAATTGAATAGCCACGCAACACCAATAAGTGCGGGCGCTCACGGCATTACTGTTGTACCAACATGAAAAAACATTTTTATTCATATGTTAGAAACATATTGTTTTGTACAGATAAAAAATATTAATATTCAATATATTTTAAAATGTTTTAAATAAAAATACTGTAAATAAAATACAACAATAAGCTGTAATGAAAAAAAATAATAATAGATACTCACAGAAAGACTTAGTTCCGCACCACGCATCAGCTTATTCGCACCGAGTGCCACTTCAAAACAGCGTCTTCATTAAAAAATAACTGATTATTGTATTTTCCACAGCGACCAAGATATCCACAGAAATTATAGTGATAAGGATATTCTTTAAAAAAGTTAATTACCCGCTATCTCGTTATGACGGCAGATCGGAATCCGAGATAGTGTGGACGGGGCCTAAGGTATCGCGTGCACGGCGGTAGTTTGGCCGGTACGCGCCTGACGCAGCGGCGCGAGTACCCAATAAATACGCATTTGACGCCCGTTGCGTCCATCACCACGGAACTTGGAGCTCTGATAGCACGCACGATGCTCCACTCCCCTCCCCATTGGAGACCGGCTACAATGTTGCCAGCTTGCCAACGCGCGGGCGGCGACTGAGTGTAACCGACCGCGATGTCACAACTCAATAATTGTACTATATAAAAAAAAACTAATATATGCATACTACTTCACCGCCACGATTTTCTTTACACGGCCCATTTGCTCGCTAAAGTTGCCTCGCCAAAATGAACGTTTATAGCGCTTCCTATACAATATTCAAATTTTATGATGACAATTAAAAAGTATATTGGCCTCCCGATATACGGGCCGATGAGGGTTCCGTTTTACTCCGTGTAAGCTATTATTAGCTCTTAGATCCTACACGTGGATGCACCTGCTTGGAGCCTATGCAGATAATAAAAACATTAAACTTTATGACAGTCAAGCCATAACATAAATGGAAATTGTGAAAGGTTTATGCTTAATAAACTTTCGACGTTGCCAGTTTATATGATGGAGCCGGAGAATCTTAAATTCAGTGGCATTTCGCTCAATATTTTTATGTTTCACTTTGATGTGGAGGCAAAGCGCGGCGTTGAGTTCCGCCACACAAAATGGGAATTGAAACGTCTTAACACCAGATTCCATCTGCCTACCCCACATAAAGATATAACGTTTAAAAAAAAAGTCTCTCAGTCGAGGGAACCCTAATACATCACAAGGGCACTAAATGCCTGTGTAATTACGTGTGAAGTTGCATTTCTCGACTTGTTTCGGTTTTATTTTGAATTATAGCCGTTTCGCAAAATGCACTCGCGCACTGGAACGCAAACATAAACAGTCGTTTTAGGATATTTCAGGAGGTGTTTAATGGGTTCATTTTTATGGCCGTTTTGTCCGCTATATGTTAAGTTTATAACCGCTAATAAAAATGTAAAGGGCCACGTCGACTCATATATTGTAACGATGCAATTATGAATCGTCGCTCTCTTTTCTTGCTGTTCGCTAGTTTGAGCAACGGAACGGAGTGTCTTAACACTAGGTTTCCTCTGCCTACCCTGCTGTGTGCGGGATACAGCGTGAAGCTGATTTTTTTAGATGCAGCGTGAAGCCGTGGCGCAGGGGCACAAGCGTGTGACTGTATATATGACAGGTTGTGGGTTTGATTCCCACTTGAGAAACTAACATATTTAATATTTCCATTTCTTCGCTTGACGTAAAGCTGAATACGGCGTGAAGCTGAAAGTAAATATTTTTGTCAAATTTAGAATGGTCTGTTAATTTATTTATATAATTTTACTCAAACAAAAATAACTATACACACAAAGCCTTAAGTAAATACTCTATAGTCCAGGCTTGTTAAGCGCGCAGTTTAACTGAGGTCATTTAGTTTATCAACGATTTTTTGCTGCCAATACCTACTGAGGGATTCGCTCGCATCGGAAATACACTATTATCATACTCGACAACATATAAAGGCATATACGTATGTCTCAACGGAAACAGGCTAAAATGGTCTCTGGGCCTAATAATTATAGTTATTACTTTAGTGTACAAGGCCTGTTCCACATGAGCAGGAAAGGGGAGAGCCCCATGCTTTACCCTCAGGGGTAATTTTTACCCCATCAGAACGTTGCCACCCACTCTACTCATCATTGGAATTAGTTATAGCAATTTCGTTAGTCGTATTTTGTTGATTTCGACTTTGGAGATCTTATTGGCCTTATTTTGATAGTTTTATTTGATTTTGTGGTTTTGATAACGAAATTGTCCAATTATATGTTTTTGTGGAAAAAAAATAAGTTTTTATTAATACAATTGACAGCCGTGTTGAATTTATTTGATCTATTTATTGTGTTGAAAAAAAACTTGTTGTATAGTTTTTACTTTAGTTTTAAATATACGATTTAAACTTTAAATATTCTTAATTGTAACCTATCCACAAAACCATATAAAAAGTTACACATTAGTCAAAATCAAATAAAAGTCACACAAATCGTTTTTATAATAGTTAAAATAGACAAAGTTCCATCACCAATTTCAGTTTGGCTCGAGGGCTCGTAGTTTCACTATAAAGATTACAGGCAATTTATCTAACTGTTCTTTTGGGATATGGCTGATAATTTCACATCTAACTATCGCAACGACGGCCGTTATTAGGTAGATTGTAGACGGTATTTTACTTTATTATTTATTCGTCTTTCGTATACTCTTAGCTATTAGAATAATTCAAGTCGTTTTATGAACAATTAAAAACAATTTTCAATATCACTATTATAGATATATTGAAATTGTTTAAAAATTATATATTTTAAATGTTGTTTCAAATTAAATGTTTTAAATATTATATTCAAACAATTTAGTAATACGTATTTTTTTATCATTTGGAAGTATTAGGGTAACTAATATTTTATTTAGAAATACCTAGTGACGTACTTTAAATGAACAAGTAAATCTAATATATTGTAAAATCCGAAGCGAATATGGCGTATAGTGAAATGAAACTTACGGCAAGCCGCCAAAAATACTTGGCATGCTGCGATTCAATCCAACAGAAATTAAAAAGCTAAACAGTAGCTCTTGTATGCTGAAAAAATATGAAGTATTTTTAAATTTTCGTATACATTGGTTTTTTTTGGTGACCTTTTTTTGGTGTAGATAGTCCCTCTCTAATCTCTGGTTTTATAGAATCAAAAAGAAATGTAAATATATGAAGGTGGCTTTTAAAAAAATAACAGAACTAAATTTTATTAATTTTGAAGATTAAATGGAATGGCTTTTATCGACCAAATAATTTGTAATCCATCACTAGACCCTTCACCACCGGTATACATATGTATTACTGTTAGTCCCACACGTGTATACCTATCAATGTGGATTCAATTCCTAATCTAATATGACTATTTATAATCTGTGAAATTTTATGAGTAATTAATTAATTCATTAATTTTACGATTCGCTTTAATGTCACTTGGTTACACACTTTTTTTTTTGAGTACAGATTAAATCTAATTATATATTCAAGATCTCTTTATTTAGATATGTTCTGTGGAATTTTAAATTAACTTTACTTGTCGCAAAAAATTGATAGAATATGACGTGGCACATCTTGCAAAAAGGTGTAATTAAAAGTAAATTTATTACTCTACCACTTGTTTATCTTTATGTTGGATATATTATTTACAAGAAACATTTTTTGTTTTCACACGAAATAAACATCTTAATTAATGATAAATAAATTCACTTTAGAAAATATTACATATATATATATAGAAATACTACAAAAACTAACGATTGTATAATGTAAAAAATACTAATTTGTTTTGACATTTCAAAATGTACTACCACTTTTCCCGCCTACAAGTTTGCGCGGTCGAAATCCAAAGGGTCTCCTTAATGTGGCACAGATAAAAAATAATGTACCATACACACATAGGGACCAAATCGCGTTGAAGGGGTAGTGTAGGACTTGCTGGATTTTATAGCTGGAGCAATTGAGTTTTCGCATATCTATTATATTTGGGACCCTTTCGGTTTCTATTTTTTGCCCATTGTAGAGTAAAACGTCCCGGTAGGGTGATCCCCTATGAACGCGTGCCATACGATATTGCATTTCGTTTGAAAAAAAACTTGCGTCGCGGTCGATCAATAGCTAGTACAAAAAGGTTTATAGATTTTTATATGATGAGTATTTACGCCTACATTATTTCCTCAAGTGCGTGTTCCAAGTGTGTTTATTATATAGAAATACAAATAGCAGAATTATGTATAATATTTATTTATTATTTATATATTATTATCTGCTTGTTTATAACAAAAGTGGTAAACGGAGTGTCTTAACACTAGGTTCCCTATTCCTGCTGTATGTGGGATACATCGTGAAGCTGATTTAATTTATAAATTTTATTATAATAATATTCCAATTCAAAAATAGAATCAAACCACATCACATTTGACGTCCACATTCATAATAACAGATTAAACAAGATAAACACACGGAAAGTCACACAAATGGAAAGTCATATGTCATTCAATCTACATGTAGATTAATTATCTATTTTCTAATACGTAACACCAGGTCTACACAATGCACAAAGGGCATTGTATCGGATACAATGGCGTGAGTCATTGTGACGTACAAAGACAATACAGCGGGTCCTACACGCGTACTCATCCGATTGCTGGAAACTAGGCGTCGGCCCTATACATCCTAGCGTAGGATAGGGATGGAATAAAGAAATGTTAAATGGTCAATTTAAAGTTAAATATGTTTACGTTAAAATAAAATAATAAATCAGCTTCACGCTGTATCCCGCACACAGCGGGATAGGCAGATGGAGTCTAGTGTTAAGACACTTCGTTTCACACTTTCTGCCGGATTCTGGAAGCATTGCGTGTTGAGTGGCAGAACTCAACGCCGCGTTTTGCCTCGACACCAGTGCGAAAATGGAAATATAAATTTAAGTAAATATTTCATCTCATCGAGTGGGGATCGAACCCACAACCAGTCAGTTTTACAGTCACACTTTGTGCCCCTGCGCCACTATTGGCCTCTAATGTTTTCGTTGATAATTATGAATCCATGGGGATTCAAAATTTTTGTATGGACAAAAGATACGTTAACGTCTTTTAGATTTAGAAATATACTTATTTACTTCGATTTTAGTATTAAAATAAATTTAAAAATTATACAAAAGTTCCTACCTATTTAACGGGAAAAATGGTTTGTATTTTCTAGGAAAATGAAATTATATACAATATAACGTTATTATTGTAGTTATTGCCTTATATATAATATATATATACATATCTATACAAAACTATACTACCATATATTTAGTATTTATTTAGTAAACGCTTATGGTTTTAACAAAGTGAAACCCTACCTTTATATGTGAAACACGCCTAGTATTGAGCTGTCACTAGCAGAACCGGTTCGATTTGATCAACAGTTCAATTGCGACCTATCCTAACCGTAAAGTAATAATATCTTATATTTTGCAATCAATAACAATGTCACGTTTCATAATTTAATATGTAATATGGTCTCTCAAATATATTTTTAAATAAAAAAGGTATATCTTATAGCTTAAAACGTATTTGCTCACTTTCTATGTTTATTTTTAAAAATGTTTATTTTGTAGAAAGTGGAGAGTTTGTAGAACGATTTCTAGGTGTTATGAAAAGCTTTAAAATAGATGTTAAATTAATTCATTATTAAAATATATTTTTGTGTCTCTATTAACTATCTACCATTATAATTAAAAACTAGACTTACTAGATCATATATAGTGATAAAGTACTCCATTCTCTACTCTCTGTATATAGTGTTAATGGACCCTAAGTTGCTTATTATAACAAAATCAAGCAAAAAGAAAATATTCTTTATTCATTTAGGTACAAGACGATGTCACCGGCTCGGTAAGCAGTTCAGCTGAGAAGAGCCTGCAAGTAACTTAACAGTTGCTTTTTTTTTAAATAGTTAACTTAGCCTTTACCTTTATTTTTTATTTTAACTCTCTTTTATCTTATCAAAAATAAATTGAAAAAATATACCAATTTCAATAGAAAACAGTGTTACAACCAATATTTAGTCTATACAAATGTATGACTAATAAACAAGTAGGTAATCAGTTTGAACCACAATGTAAATATACTGCTTATTATGTTATACGTACGATATTCAATTTGACTCTATTGTTCGGAATACGCATTGATTTGAGCTTACCACAATCTACAATGCTTATAGAATATATTCTAAAATTATATACTGTTTTATATATAGACTGTTTTATATATAGTTTTATATATAGTTTTATATATATGTCTACTTTGTAAATTGATTTTTTTCCGGTATATATCCTGCATATAGCAGGGTAGGCAGAGGGAACCTAGTGTTAAGACACGCCGTTTCCCACGTTCTGTTGAATTATTTAGGCATAGCGTAGGTATTGGGTGGAGCAACTGCACTGAACAACATTGCCGTTTTGCTTTGGAGCCAAGGAATGAAAATATAAAAAAGAATATATTAAATTTTCCGAATGAGAATCAAACCCACAATCGTCGGTCCAAACCGTCATACATACCTGCCTTTGCGCCACTATGGCCACTTTAAAGTTTTTGTATGTGTAAAAAAATATTTATTATAATACATATCAAATTGAATGCATTTTAACTCGTTACCCCTTCACATAATACAATGTCAGTATTTTTCACGCTCTATCATATTATTATTATACAAATTAATAAATAATAAACGAGATATTAATCTTAAACTTTAAAAAAATCCACCTACCATTCTCGAAACAAGTGCCAACGACCGCATTGTGTACCTAAAACAAAAGAATACAATAGGTTAAAATAACCTTTAAATATCATTCACTTATCTTCATACTTTTGTAATATGAATAACTCAATAGATTTTTTTTCAATATTAAGACTATGTTCCCCATCTGCCGACAAATTTTCGAGACATTGCGTGTTGAGTGGCGGAATTTAACGCAGCGGTTTGTCTTATTTTATTACCAGAGCGACGAAAACAATAAATAATTTATTTCCGCGAGTAGGAATCGAATCCGCAACCGTCGCACTTACAATTACACACTGTACCACTGCGCCACGACGCCTTAATAGAATGACTGTAAAAAATAAGGATCGGTAAAAAATACAAACACTTTTTGTGGACTTTGACTCACAATATTGGATAGCTTGAGGTAGGTAGGTACTGTCTGTACAAAAAATGGGTATATTACTTTATTTTTTATATTGTTTTCTGACTTTTTGTCTTGAAGCTAATGACTATTTAAAACAGAGGTCATAGGTTCATTATATATTGGACAAAATATTAATAATCATAACATTTACAAAATCTTACTAATCATAACATTTAGGATAATTATTTATATGCTTACTATTTATCTATATGTTGAGAACTGAGATTTATCTAAACATAAAAAATTAAATTAAATCAATTTTAAGTGGAGAACGGAGTGTCTGACCACTAGGTTCCCTCTGCCTACCCTGCTGTATGTTAATCTAGAAAAAATTGTAAATTGATTTCGTTCTTATTCCTTACTACAGGTGTCCACTTGAGGAACCGTGAAGCAAACAGGCCTCTTCAAATATCTTGGCGAGGCGTCCATATTGAACACTGTCCACACCCACGATACCTAGGAGTTACACTAGACAGGTCTTTAACATTTAAAGCTCACTGCCTGTATACCAAACAAAAAGTATATGCAAGAAATAATCTGCTCCGGCGGCTAACGAGATCATACTGGGGGATCATCTTCGCAGGTACTTCGAACAACAGGTCTCGCTCTATCTTTCTCTGCGGGTGAATATGCGTGTCCAGTTTGGCACCGCTCCGCTCATGCGAAGGAGGTGGACATAGCACTAAATGAGACCTGTCGAATAATTACTGGTTGCCTTAAGCCCACACCTTTAAACAAAGTCTACCCTCTGGCTGGTATAGCGCCTCCTAAGGTGCGGCGTGAGGTGGCATGTTCGGTGGAAAAGTTGTGTCAGGAAAAAGATCCCCGGCACCCACTCTATGGCTACACCGCACCTCGCGCCCGCTTGAAAAGTCGCCACAGTTTTATAAAAGCTACCACAGCTTTAGATTCTGATCCGAGTCGTGCTAGGGAACGGCTATGGCAGACAAACCACCCACCACCTTCAGACTTTGTCCCTCCCAAAGAGTGCTTACCCGCAGGTTACAACCTGCAGTGGCCAACCTGGAAGTCGCTTAATCGTTTACGGAGCCAGGTTGGCCGATGCAAGGAACATCTTGTGAAATGGGGGTACGCACTAAAAGATGAATCAACCTGCGATTGTGGCGCCAACCCACAAACGATGGCACACTTACTCTCCTGCCCTAAATGTCCATTCACCTGTTCATATGACGACCTGATCAGGGCAACAGATACCGCAGTCAACGTGGCTAAATACTGGCAAAATATGATATAAAATTCCGAGCATTGACACGAAGAAGAAGAAGACTACAGGTGTGGACACGTTTTAGAATATTTCACTAACACACAACTGATCACACAAAACAATATTTACTATCACACAATACTTTACACTAACACAAAGAATATAGTGAAAACCTTGTATAATAAAGTACGTAAAAATAAAAAAAAACTAAAAATAAATAAAAATAACTACACTTCAAGCTATTACACATCAGTTCAAAGATTCGTAAATTATTTCAGATGATATTATACTTTGTGAATTACATATATTAATATTAATTATGACCGGTTATTTTGCATTTGTTCAAGTGACAAAGGAAAATTACTTAATTTAGTATAACTACTTAAAATAACCCTACATTATATCTACAGATTGACATTATAAAATATCATAAATTGTGATTGATGAAAGATACAAACGAGTTAAACTGTTCTAATATTAAATAAAATAAATTAGCTTCACGCTGTATCCCGCACACAACAGGGTAAGCAGAGGGAACCCAGTGTTAAGACAGTCCGTTCCCCACTATCTGCCGAATTTTAGAGGCATTGCGTGTTGAGTTGAAGAACTCAATGCCGCACTTTGCCTTGACACCAGAGTGAAGAAATGGAAATACAAATTTAAGTAAATATTTCAGCTCCTCGAATGGGGATCGAACTCACAACCAGTCGGTTTTACAGTCACACTTTGTACCACTGCACCACGACTGGCTTCACTTTTCTAATAATACTATATAAATAATATAACTTACAATGTTCTCCCTTTGAATTTAACACACCGACTAACTACTTAGTTAAAAATTTAGCAATATAGGCAGGCTACCTAATTTTTTGCCTAAGTTAATGACCGAAGTGTCACATTGGATTGGACGGACTCTGAGACGATCGACGACGCGAATTTCCTTTATACATGACTCATACAGTACTGTGTTTTTGTGTGTTGTGTTATTTTTTACTGTGCAACGAGCAACGCCCGACGCGACCTATACGACCTCTTTCGACTGCCCTCTAACGTTTTTTTGTTAATTTACACGATAAAATACTCTCGTGGCTGATTTTGGAATGTTAGATTGTACACACGGTGATTGTGGGTTTATTATATATTTATAGTCCAGTTACACGAATCGCAGAGTTTAGTTACGTCGCACAGTACGCATTATCTCTAAGGAGTCGGTACACGGATTTAGCACTAGCTTCTCTCAGCTTAGCCCACAATATGGATTGATTGAAAATAAAATAAATACCAAACTCTTTCAAATATACGATCGCGTACAGTGTCGAATCGATCAAAATGACGCTAGCAAGATAATAAAACAAAGGCTAATATAAAACTGGCTCCGACGCTACCGTCGAGAATATTAAAAACAACAATTTGAATAAATATAGTATGGAATAGGTACAGACCGACCAATCACACTCCTCTCACGTCGAAGGAATGAAACGCAGTTACTAGCACTATTTATATTATATTATAATAAATATAACTAATTTATAATTTAATTAAACAACACTAAGATTCTAGTTTCCGATGGTTGATTTGATGAAAATTTTCCAAATGGTCTCTTTTTATCTTAAATATGCAGTTAATGGCGGGGAATGGCGGACCAGCGATAAACTAATAGGGGAGGCAGTTTTTAAATAATTAAAACTGTAATTACGGGTCTGTATCAAAATACCGCACCGTTCTGTCTTTTTATCATCCTTTGTTCGTTCGGTAAAGAATTTTCTAGTGCACGTCAAATAAGAATATATAGGTATATTTTGAGGCCAGTCGTGGCGCAGGGGCACGAAGTTTGACTGTAAAACCGACTGGTTGTGGGTTCGATCCCCACTCGGGGAGATGAAATATTTACTTAAATTTATATTTCCATTCCGCTCTGGTGTCGAGGATAAGCGCGGCGTTGAGTTCTGCCAGTCAACATGCAATGCCTCCAGAATTCGGCAGTAAATGAGGAACGGAGTGTCTTAACACTAGGTTCCCTCTACCTACCCTGCAGTGTGCGGGATACACTGCTGAAGCGTGCAGCGTGAAGCTGACTTTTTTTATATATATATTTTTGTCATTAAAATGCTATCTGGAATTTGGTTCAGTAACCATTGTTTATGAGTTACCTGCTTGTTTTGTTTACTTAGAGAATTGCTTAGTTCTTCGAAAGTAGCGAGTTCAAAGACGGCAAGGTTATTTTTTAAAATCAAAAGTAGTTTTAATATTTTTAACTGTAATATTATTATTATTTATATAAAAAATATATAATAGTATATTCTTATTCATATAAGAAGTAGAATCCACAACTCCACAAGGCAACGTAACAAATTAAATGATAAAAATACTCAGGAGATACACATTTTCGTTTAAAAAAAATCAGTAACGACGACCGGTTTGTAATTACTACCATAATAGCGATTCGAGTTCTCGAAGGATATTTCTACTTTTAACTTGTAGAATAGTAAACAATTTAATATCAACAGTTTTATGAAATCGTTTTTACGCTGATTTCGATTGTGTTTTTTATTTTGCTTATTTTATTCGTATCTTGTACTTTATCTTAAAGCTCTTGTTTTACAATTGAGCTTAAGTGACATCTCACTCTATTATTGACGTTTTATTGATAAAATGATATTGTATGTCAATCAAAGCAACTTTTTTTTATTTTTATGTTTATATTAAAAGGTTAAGATTAAGATTTTGCATTGGAATTCGTCACTCAAAACGAAGTGATCTCTCCATCTTCTCTACTATGTGAGACAGTTACTTACTTTACAAGTTATGTATTTAAATATACAATATATTGAGGCCAGTCGTGGCGCAGGGGCACAAAGTGTGACTGTAAAATCTACTGGTTGTGGGTTCGATCCCCACTCGAGGAAATGAAATATTAATTTACATTTATATTTTCATTTCTTCGCTCTGGTGTCGAGGCAAAACGCGGCGTTGAGTTCCGTCTCTCAACACGCAACGCCTCTAGATTTCAGCGGAAAGTGGGGGATGGAGTGACTTAACCCTCTGCCTACCGTACTGTGTGCGGGATAGAGCGTGAAGTTGATTTATATATTTTTTTAATTTTTCATACAACATATACATGTTATATAGATACATGTTATTAATTCACAGTATTTTTTGTAAAATACTTAATTGCATTAATCAATGTGAATAAATTTGATTGGTAACGCCTATTAAAATCGTTCTACGTATATACTATTAATGAAAGCCACGCAGTTTTTTAAATACTTTTCAAATATTTTTTTGTGGAGACCGGTTCTAAAGGGACAGGTGATGGAATGGTGTTATGCAATATTGTACAATTAAAGAATAAAATCATATCTCTTATCTAATTTCTATTACATTTCAAAATTTTATTTGATTTCTACCTATTATAGATTAAAAAAAAACTTATAAATCAAAAAAGAAAGAATGAAAATTAAAAATTATTAAAAATGTTTTGCATTATACCATCCACTCGTGAAGAACTAGCAGGTAGTCATTCACATTTCTTAAAAACAACGCTCAATCAGACCGAACCAAGAGCAAAATCCGGCTATAAAAGTATAATTTAAAACGTATCAGTGCGTTTCTAAGACTTTTACATTATAATGACAAAAACTAATCGAATTAATGTAATTATGTTTTTGTATGTGAATTTAAACAAAAACACCTGCTGTGATTTAAAGTATATCTATATACTTATAAATTACATTCAATTTCTTATTTTTAATTTGATAGACCTTTTGAAAAAATTAAGCTTAAATAATTAATTGGCCAAAGAAATACCTTTAGTACCACTATTAATGATGATGTATAATATCTTCATTAACAAATTAATAGACATATTAATAACATCTTGAATATTATACAAAAAATATATATCTTTCGTTTCTTTTTCTTTTATAAATCTTTAAAAGAAAAAAAAACAAACTAATCCCATATTATTATAATATCACATTACTAAAAAGTTATTCACTCAAACCTTTCGAAGAGTCAACATCCATCCATCCCAATTTTATAAAGAAATAAATAGGTAACCTATTTTTGAGAGCAAAAAAACGGAGATACCTGCACTTAACCTCGAGAGTGGTCCTGACAAGATGGTCCTGACACGCTATAATATACTGAGCACTAATATAATTTAATTATTTTTTTATTTTAAGGATTGCATGTTGAATGGCGGAATTCAACACCGCGGCTTGCCTTGTTACTAATATTTCATTGCCCTGATGTTATATATAATATCTCTCTATAATAAATATTCAGATCTATCTTTTCTTTTTTTTCAACACAAAATAAAAATGTTTTCTAATCGGATCAACGAATACTTTTTTTTTGGTAGGCAGACAGTTCGCTCCCCACTTTTTATCCAATTTTCGAGACATTGTGTGTTCAGAGGCGGAACTCAACACTGAGTTTTGTCTTATTACGACAGCGAGATAATGACTAATTTATTCCATCAAATAGAAATCAAATAAAATATTATGTATAGCAAAAGACGAAAAATCTAAGCACTAATAAAATTTAATTAAAATAAATGGTACATGTGTACCACAAACTTTACTTCACTCATCTTGCCCGATTTAAAAGGATCGTATTATTTATATTTTTTTTTCTTTAATATGTGGAACAAAAAAGGGTAAAGAATGGATTCGAGCGCTCACCAAATGTCTCTGCAGTTGCGACAGGTTGGTAGGTCGAAAAATGTATAGCGTAAACTTTTATTTCCGACAGCCGGGGATCGTGGATACAGATCCACAGATGTTACTATAGCTATATCGCAGAACAAGCAAAACACGATACAAGGCCCTTTAGACTGACAGTACTGACGTTTTTATGTTACATCGAACATTCGAAGGCGGTAAAGCTGTGATTGAACCAAGTGAATTTTAAATATTTCCCTTATATTACACGCGTTTCAAGTAATGGTAACGAATTGGAGCAAAAAAGAGATATTTGACGAGTCAAATCACGTCACTTTTAACTGATATAAATGTATTTAAAAGTTTAATATATTTGATTAAGTTGCATTTAGTGGACGGACGAAATGACTTGTCATCTTACTCTCTACCTTCTACCGATTTTAGCGTAATGATGTGTTGAATAACAGAGTTTAACACCGCACTTTTTCTCTCGAAATATTTATAATGAAAGTAATATTATGTGAATTGGATTAGTAGTGGTGTGGCGCTTCATTCCTCATAAAATGATATTTAAGATCATATTGAAATACATCATTTCAAATTAAAATAATATACCTACAATTGAGTTACTGCAGTGTTCTGGTTTTCATAAACGATAAGTTTCCTGTTGTATGGTTTGAGTTGTTTACAATTAATAAGGCCGAATGCCGAAGAGTCAACTTTTGGGGAAAATGTGTTATACAGGATTTATATGGCATTTCTATATTTGAATAAGCATTTAGACGAATTCGCTTTAAAACGTTTATAAATAATGAGTATTTTTATAAATTTACAGTAATACAGTACTTTTGCGTTATAAAAAAACGTCTTATAATAATTCAGCTACATACTAAATGCAGTATATTTTTAGTACTATAACATTTTATTATTTTAAAACTTCACAATAACGACGAAAAAGATAAATTTATGAATCAGCTTTACGCTGTATCCCGCACACAGTAGGATAGGCAGAGGGAACCTACTGTTAAGACACTGTATCCCCCACTTTCCAGCCTGCTGACTAGTTTTTTTTTTATGTTAATCTTATAATAAGTAGATATATTTTACTACATTCTTTAATAACATTCAATAAGTTGATTTATATTCATTTAGTAGAAGGGAAAAAATAAATAATAATATTATATATTTAAAAGCTATAAATGTGACACGAACAAGCAAAAAACATTCCATTCTCAAAGTAAAAGATTAATGAGTGACACACGACCATATCCATCAAATATGCTATAATTATACAAAAAAAATACCAATAATTGCAAGAAAAATACAGAAATGGCGTTTAATTGCTGTTTAGTTATTTTTCCGTTCACAAAATGGCATGCACGTAAAATTTCACAAAACAAAGTGATGCCGAAACTCGATATTTGAACGATCTTGCACGACTCATAACCGAACCTGTATTAACCTGTACGTATCTATATGTACATATATGAACCTGTACAGGTACCAGTTTTACAATGTAAGGTGAAAAATAATATAAGTTGCTTAATTCTCTTTTGGAAAGCCGACACTTGTTGTTTTTTCATTCTGGGATCGATTTTAACTGAAGCGTGTCAAAAGTTATATTATGAGTCAGTCATTGCTTGTTTTTGATTTTTATCCCGCACACCGCAGGGTAGGCAGAGGGAACCTAGTGTTAAGACATTCCGTTCCCCACTTTCTGCCGAATTTTGGAGGCATTGCGTGTTGAGTGGCAGAACGAAGTTAAGTAAATATTTCATCTCCTCGAGTGGGGATCGAACCCACAACCAGTCGGTTTTACAGTCACACTTTATACCCCTACGCCACGACTGGCCTCAAGGTAAGATAGATTTCACCGAGTACTTCATTTATCCCTTACTAACCTGCAATACAACCAAAGATAGAAACAGATAGATACAGAAGAAGAAACGAATTAATTTTACCTCAAACGATTTGTATGTACAACCATCGTGTCAAGTTTAGATATGTTCAAACTGCGTTACAATGCATCTTAACTTGATTGGCTGTTTGTGTGATAATATCTTCTAAGTTAATAATAGAAATAATTCAAGTCGCAATAAATAACATCATTCGAGCCAAACAAGGCAAGTTAATTAGTAGTGGAGTTGCGTATGCGCACGGAAAAAAAGGAAATTCAACATGGCGTCTCTATAATATATAGAGAGGGAGTGATGTGTGACGTCACTGACACGCCCGCGATGTGCTGTGGGGTTGGTGCCGTTGGTCGCGCATTTTGCACACAATATATTTAAATGTATAGTTTTTTTAAATATTTAAATAGATGTGTTAACATTAATATTTCTTTACTTTATTATTTTTTACTGTTCTGTGTTTTATTTAAAAAAATAAGCAAAACTGGTTTAAGTATTTTTTTTTAATTTCCGCCCTAAAGCGAATAAGCAGGATAGACAGAAGGAATCTAGTACCGAGACACTCCGTTTCCCACATTTCACCCAATTTTCGAGACATTTAATGGGGAAACACAACCCCGCGCCTAGTATTGTTACCAACTAGGAAAATACCAATAATGAATTTCCTCGAATGGGAATCGAACCCACAAATCGCGTTTGCAGTCACACGCTGTTTCTTTATAAAAAGAGATCCGAATTAATTTTAACTTGTTTTGCTAATTATTACGCGGTAAACTTAGCAAGTAACCGAGCGCTCCATTGAATCAAAAATCGATTCAATTATTGAATGATTCGGTTAATTAATATGACTTTTTTTTTAGTCTTGACAAAGAAAAGTAAATGTACATGATATTAACAAACTTAACTTTCTTTTAGGTTTTAAGCAGAAACTTAAATATTTTGGATGAACACATATAGATTATATTAATTTTATTGTTTTATTTTTTTTAAATTATTTAAATTTCACGATAAAAGTGTCATTTATATTAAGTTATCATTTTATAATGGTGTTGAATAAGAAAAAAATAACTTATATCAGGCCAGCAGGAGGAGAAGAGAGATTTCTATCAAAATTGTCAGCAATAAAAAAAAGAAAAAAAATACTTTTTAAAATTCAAAACTCAGACAAACACTTATTAAAAAATTAGATTGGCACAGAAAATGATATAGCTTAGCACCGCATACGCGGTGACGTGTGTCCCGTACATTGACTTTAATTATCAACTATAAAAATTTATTGAGGAAGTCAACAAATTAAATGACATCAAGACCGTTGTTGATGACAAAACAGCATTTTGTAGGGGAATTTGTATAGAGATAATAATATAATATATTATTGTAATTAATTTATTTGTTTTTCGTGTGTGTATATAGATGAAAGTAGGTATTGTAAACCTAGCTCTATGTCGTTTTATTATGAAAAGAAAAACGAAAAAATATATGACAGTAGTGGGTTCAAATCTGAATTGGTGTGTAAACACATCGATACTAATAAAAATCAGCTTCACGCTGTATCCCGCACACAGTAGGGTAGGCAGAGAGAACCTAGTGTTAAGACACTCCGGTCCCCCCTTTCTGCCGAATTCTGGAGGTATTGCGTGTTGAGTGGCAGAACTAAACGCAGCGCTTAGCCTCGACACTAAAGCGAAGAAATGAAAATATACATTTAAGCAAATATTTCATCTCCTCGAGTGGGGATCGAACCCACAACCAGTCGGTTTTACAGACACACTTCGTGCCGCTGCGCTTATAAAAAAAATCAAACCTTGAAAAATACACCTTTTAATAAGGCAATACTTTTCAATGATCACTAATTTATTTTATAGCCTAGCCCTTAAGTACTTCCTGAAAAGTAAAAAAAAAATCATATCTAATAATGGCGTAACAGTCGTAAATAATTTATGGGGACATAAAATTGGCATCAACTAAGTGGTGTTGGAGCGTTTAACTGCTTTGCGTTACGTCGTTTACATAATCATACTAAAAATCGATGGATTTGTTTTTTTATTTTTTTTATTTTAGTTATAAATATGTATTTAATATTGTATTCTAAAAATATATTTTGGATAAATACACAGATAAAATTCTTTTTTGCATTTATAAAGAATACCAATATAAAAACAGTTAGTGATTAAATATTTTATATTTTTAATGATCTTACTTAAATGCTATGGATATGTGCCATACGTATGTGCGTATATTATATACGCACATACGTATGGCAGATAACTTAAATTAATCCCTTTTATGCAGATATAAAAAAAATAACTAAGGTGAACATTTTAAATTCGCCTTACCAACATTCATATAACGAAATAAAATAAAATTTTTAAATTTAATCAATTCCACAAATCTCTTAACCCCACTTTAAACAACCCAGAACGGGCTAACAAAAATTGCATACAATCAAAAACAAATGCAAATCTCATTTAAAAAACGTTTGACATTTCACAAAACTTAACCCCGAACACGTTCGGTACAATTATTACGTACATTTAACAACACAATGGTCTTTGCATGAGAATAGTGAGGCAACAGCTGTGTCCGCCGGCCATCTGGAGTTTGTACCTTCGCGGGAAAGTACACTAAAACTTAAATTATACTCTTCTAATTGAAAATATTTGAAATGTTATAGTTTTTTTTAATATATATTTTTTTCACTTTCACGCTGTATCCCGCGACCCTAGCTAACTATCCCGCTAGCGAGCAGGGTAGGCGGAACAAGCCTAGTGCTAAGACATTTCGCTCCTTATTTTTTACGGAATTCTGGAGCATTGCGTCTTGTGTGGCGGAACTCAATGCCGCGCTTTGCCTCTAGCTCTACCAGAGCAAAGAAATGAAAATAATAAACGACCCTTTTTTTTTCGAATGGGAATCGAACTCACAACCTGTTGTTTACAGCCACACATTTGTGCTCCTACGCCGCAACTGGACTCCATAGGTACCCATATATGGAATGAATTCTGTATTTTTTGTCGATTAAAGAGAAAGTTTAAGCCACCATGATGCCGCCAGCTACGTGAACGGTGTTTAACTACACGTGATATTATGGCATTCAATTTTGATAAATGATTTTGTATTGTGACATTATATATGATATACCTATTGTTAAAAATATCTACTGATTCGATGAGAAAAAGTTAAAATATTAAATATTCCATAGTAATGTATACATACGAATAAACAAACAAATATTTTAACATCACGTGTGGCGTGGTAGTGATTATTATTTTTTCGTGCACACTCAAACTGTACTTCAAGTTTAGTTATAATGTAAACAAAGCGTGTAGTGACTTGCTTTTTGTAAACTTACGACCACACATTGCCTCTATATATTTCTTATTATTATTATTATATTTCCTGTACATAATACTATGTAAAGTCGATATTTTATTAATAGTGTTAAATTAAAAAAAATACAGATCTATAACCCTTTCTACATATGGAGTCAAAGCCCAAAAAATGTAAAAATTGTTATTATTTATTAGTAAGCTTCACACTGCATCCCGAATATATCATGATATCATAGGCTAAGGGTACCTAGTATTAAGACACTCGTTGCTCGCACACCACCCAATTTTGGAAACATTCTATGATGAGTGACAGAACTTAACGCCGTACTTTATCTTGCTACTAGATAGATCAAGGAAATTAAAATATTTATAAAAATAAAATAAATAAATATATATTATAGATTATGAAAATAGAATTTTACTCTAAATAATGGAACACCCTAAACTATAATACGGCTTCAGCTACCCTTTGTGGGAAAGATTTACGGCATCGTGATTCACATTTCCAGCACTTTCCGCTAAAAATCTGATTTCTTATACAATTATACAAATGAATATTTACTGGTGTCGAGGCAAAGTCGTTGACTTCCACTCATCACGCAATGTCTCCAAAATCCAGCAGAAAGTTGGGAACGGAGTGTCTTAACACTAGGTTCTCTCTGCCGACCCTGCTGTGTGCAGGATACAGCGTGAAGCTGGTTTAAATTAATAATAAAACACAGCACACGATACAATTAAAGTACAATTTCTTAAGTTAGCATGTCTCGAGCCAATTCTTCGTAAAGAAAACGTTCCTGTTGAGAAGGTTATTTTTGTTTCTCCACAATAATTACATAATAAGATACACACGGCCAGTAAGAAATAACACCAATTACCAAATTGAAAGCCAGAATGTTTCTATTATTAAAGTTGCTTAAGGAATAAAATGACAGATGCTTGTAATTAAGCCCGTTTTTTATTTAAAGTAGCTCAGTTATTAAGTAAATTCTTGGTCATTTATTGCGAAATTATCGAGTTCACGCTGCGGTGTGGCTTTTGTTACTTTAGACAAGACGAATTTAATTATCATTTTTTATTAATTTTTGACATTTGGCTAATATATTATTTTTAAATGTGTAAAATGTTTTTTGTTCGTATCGTATTTTCATCGTAGTTGTATTGTATTTCGACTTAACGCTGTATCTTGTACGCACACAGGAGATTAGATAGTTAGAATATGGTGTTAAGACACTGAGTTCTTAATTTTGCACCGAATTTTGGAGCCACTGTGTGTTGAGTGGTCGAACTCAACGCTATGCTTTGCTTCGAAACCAGAGCGATGAAAATAAAAATATTAAATATTTCACGTCCTCGAGTGGAAATCGAACCCACAACTTGTCCCATTTACAGTCACACGCTTGTGTCCTTGCACTACGATAAGATTCAAATGTCAGTTTATTATTTTTATGTACGAAAGTTTAATAATTTTTAAATAATCTATAGCGTAATAGCAACGGTTTGTCTGTTCGTATTCACAAGAACCATCCGTTAGCTCAATTCTGATCATCGGGACCGTGAACACATTAGAATATTATAAAAAAAATATATCAGTAACACAGTTCGCACATAAATTATTAACCAATGCATGCACATCTATGGGAATAAGAAACTAAACAATGGTTCAAATCTTAATAAATGATCACATTCAAATAGGGGCGATAGACTGATTCTTATGCCGTAACCCTTCCACAGCGACACCTGGCCGTTTAGATCCGGAGTCAAATTTTTCTTTTATCGCATTAGCATAATATTTATAATATTGACAATGGGATGTTCTATTCAAAGTATCTCTGATTCCGCTTGTATGATGTACGCGGTAGCTAGTTATTGTGTTCGGAGATAAGGGAGTGCGTAACAATAGTGCACTTTGTGATGGTGGTTTGTAAGAAGTTTCTTTGAAAGTGAATGTACCTTGAGTAACGAGTATAGTTGAGCAATCTCTGTTTGGTATTATTCAAAATCCGCTTATCTATCCCTTATATGGATAATGAGTCTTCGTGTCTATTTTGTAATTGAAGTGACTTGTGGTAATAATTTTACTTAATAATCTTGTTTACTATCTATTTCTATCTCAATAGTAAGTTAATAGCTTTAAAATACTATGCAAAGTATCAATTGCACATCCCAATTCATTTTAATATTCAAAAATCCTTTTAACTTGACAATAGATACCAGCCTATTGTCTAAAAACCGTCAAATGATACGCTTTAGTTTTTTGTCGCGTTATGAATACATTTAAAACAGGAAGGATGTGAAAGTTGGTAAGTATTGAAGACACCGTATGTTAAAGGGTTAGGGTTAGACCGGCTGTGTGGGACAAAGAAATGAGTATAATGGGTAAAACATCGTATTAAGGTATGAATTATGGCGGCGTCTATTGTCTATTACTTTTATTAAAGAAATGAATGAATTTAGTTTCTTGCGGTATATCTTTTAACCATATTATTATTTATAAACTTTTTAAAATTTGAGAATACAAGTGTATGAATGTAAAAAATAAAAATTTTAGTAATATATTATATGTATAATTGAAAGAATATCATACTAATACAGACACTAGTATGGCGTGGTTGTTTTGAATGTATATGATACGTTCATATCAGAGGAATTAATATTATTATTATACCACAGTCATTTCCTCAACATAGTAGAAAAAGAGTATTCCAACAATTTAAATATTAAATACTTTAAGGTTTACTAAAGAATAGAGCAAATAATAACAAGATAAAAAGGTCATCTAGAAGGTCAAGGAGTGTTGTCAAAAAAAATATAAAAGTAGCATTATCATATCGACTTTCACTTCAAACTTTATCCCGGCCATCAATCAATATCTTATCATGACTTTCTCCTTGAAATTTTTCAATGATTATTCTTGTCATCTAAGTCAATATAAATATAAGATTATTTTTATATAAGATATACAATTTCTTTTTATAATCATATATACGATAATATTCAGCAAAACACGTGTAAAGTATTTTTTCATATATTATTTGTGAATTTTATTATTAGAATGAATTATATTGCTTACCTCGTCAACAGCTTTATATCCAATAGCGTACATTATTATCTGTAACAAAAAAATGCTTTATTGTTTTATATTATAGTTATTTTACATTTGACAAATATTACTTAATACAAATGTAAATTAATACAAATTTAAAGAATAGACATGGTTAATTATATTTAAAGACTGTACATATAATTTTTTAAGTAAATATCTGTGATAGAAGAAAATATAGTGTAACACGTGCCTAATATATAAAAATCTGTCTCATTCGAAGATAAATTATGCATTTACATAAACGCAAAGGGTGATATTGAACCGTTACAATATATATGTATGAATAATCCAAAACATATTGCTTATTAAAATTTTTATCAGACAGAGGTGTCAAGCAATCTCATTGCGCCATCCATCTTTGTCTAACTACGCTTATCGCTCAGATATCTAAGTGTCGACGGGGCCATACATTATTTATTAAGGCACGTAATTTGCATCAACGTTTCAAGGGTTAACTACTGATGCTACTTTTGATATAATTATATGTAGTTTCTTTTTATCTTCACGCACTAACTATTTTGCGTGTAGGTGTAGAATAATTAGTGATAAGTCACTCATTTCTTTGTGTGTAATTATTTTAAGCATTCCATGCTAGAAACTAAAAGGAATTTATTTTGTGACACTAAGAAATACAGAAAATTATTTAATTCAATACTATAAAAAATATAAAAAAAATGACTGGCGACAGGTTAAATCCGATATGACTATAATATTGTGATAATTGTAATATATATATAGACAATATATAAACTACTGTTACTAGACAACGCGGCACGATCTGCCATTCTGAGTCTATTTTGACAGACGGCGTGACTAACTAGGCATCGTTCCACGAAAGTGATGTTTACGTTTCTTATTCAATATTTTTTGTTCGATAATTATTTTGACCTTAACATTCGTCTTGTAAAAAACAGCTTTCGTGCTTTATGGCCTATAGAAAAAAAATGAAGGTTATAATTATATAATGTGTGCTAAGGTGTTTGGGGAGACCTTCGTTATCAGATAGAATAATATTATATTTGTATTATTTAGCTGACAACCGAAACCTGACTTCGCCCGCTTAAATTTATTGTTATGTTATAGCCAAATTAGAGCATATGTGTATTAAGACATCATCTTAGCTTATAAGCTATATAACTATAAAGTTAAATATATATCCCTTCTGTAGATATTGCGCGACAGTAAAACAAAACTTCCTTCCCCACAAACATTCATATTTATAATATTAGCAGGAAGTAGGATAGGTAAACTTAAAACGTGATGATCTTGCTGCTTAGCAACAATCATCAACTTGACACTGACCATACGGAACCCACATTTTTACCATTCCACTTCGGACTTCGCTGTTTTTATTTCACGTATTCATAGGAAGCCACATAAAATAGCAAGTAACACGATCTGAATCCGCCTTGAACTTACAGTGCAACTCTGTATCTCGAAAATTAAAATATTATGTTGCTAAACTCTGGTTCGTAGAAAGGAACGCAATATCACGCTAGGGGAAGTGTGGGCAGTTAATTAATTTGTAAACACGAACTATTTGCACTTGGCTTTCAAAAGCGTATACTTATATGGAAGATCTATAGATCTTTAGACTTGAGATTTATCAATTACTTAAGCAAATATTATCGTTTGTTTTGAGTGTTGTGATTCTATTCAAACTTGTGTATTTAGCTAAAAACGGAAAAAAATAAGTTTTTATTGTATTTTTATAATGTCACTAAACAGTTGTTAAGATACGGAATTGAAAAAAAAAACTAACTTAAACACTAATTCAAAGTAATAAATCTTAACAATACTATTTAATATTAATTGATTCCAACCCACAAAAGACATGTAACAAAAAAGGAAGGGCACTTCACTTTTTTTCTAATTGAAAGTAAAAAGTTTTTATTGAGCTTTCATAAGGAAAAAAAAACAATAACTTTAAGAAATAGACCGCAAAAAGTTAAAGTTTTCAAGGATTCCCTTTTTAACAAACGCAAGTATAATTTTTAATAGTTCTTTACACGGCAGCAGCTTATTGTGCGCGAGACAGTTATGAATTGCCTGTTACTTTATGTTACGTCAAAACATCTCGTTTTGACGTCTATTGAGTTGTTCAAAAGATTTAACGGCTCGGAGTCAGTATGTTAAGGGTAATCATCAAAGCCAATTTCACTTAATCACAAACGATTGTATGTAATATTTATTATGTGAATGTATTTTTGTTTTTATTTTTGCACATTTTTTTTTGTTATTGTAGGTTAGATAAAGGAAAAATCTAGTTTTAATTTTTTGCTTTCATATTAATAAATATACAGTATACAGTATAAACTTTTTTCAAATGAGTTTAAAACATATCACTGTTGTGATCAATCACGCACGTATCGACTGCATATATCAATAGTAATGACTATAACAATATACTTTTTTTTTACAAAAATGTTAATGACATCATATATGTTTGTATAATATATTGTTTGCTCTTCTCATAAGACGATCAATTTGAATATCATTGCAAATGATTCAATTATTAGTTAAAAAAAATGTAAGATGATCTAAGAATTTATTTTTTTATCAATAACGCGCCTATTCATGACTCAAAAGCGTAAGGAACTTGACGTTAGACTATTTAAAAAAAAAATTAATCGCCTGTCAAATTGACGTACAGCGTCAAGTGTAATTTTTTGTACGTATATTTAAAAACCATAAGTTGTTAATACTTTTTTGATAAAATAAAAGATTTTTTAAATTAAAATTAAAAATCAGTTAAAGATTAAGCTAAGCACACCCAACGTTAAATCTAGGTAATATGCACTTTAAGAAATAATTTTAATATAATATTAGAGTACGATCCTGTTAGCCACTTCTCGACTCTATTTCTCTACTAATTCTGTTATAAATCATGTTAATAATAATAAGAAATTATTAAATAACTCGTTTTAATATTAATATAGTAGAACACACTCAGTTTACAGTTTATTATATCCGTTCTATTCAGAGATACAGTATGAGTCACCGGTAACAAACATGTTTTCCTAGTTAGCGTGGACACATTGGCCGTAGCGATGCGGCGGAGCGAATTATATAGATTGGATGTGAAAATTTGTGAATAATTTTATATTTTCTATTGGCAATCGGGCTTTGATGTTTTTTATTTATACACATATATATATATATATATATATATATATATATATATATATATATATATATATATATATATATATATATATATATATATATATATATATATACAGGTATACTATGGTTTTTAATATTAATATGTAATATCTTAAACTATACAGAATTTTTTAAATTAAGTTATAGTTTTTAGTTCTGTGGTACATACAGAACAAAAGGATGGTGCCAATAGATATGAAAGGTAATAAAATAATAATAATAATATTCAAAATCTATATAAAGACTTACTTTAAAAGAAAAAGGTTTTTAACGCTGCGTCTTTGATATAATGGTAATAATTATGATATGTTAGCGATAACAATTGTGTTTTTATTTATATTGTTTCGTTGTTTTCTATTTTATTTTATAATAGATTTACCTATAGATTATAAACTAACATATGTATGTCATATAGAATTATTTAATGTCATATAATGTCAGTTACAATAAGCTATATTTAGTTTAATGATTCCAAACACTCAATACGGCACGCCTTGATACCTACAAAGTGGATGTACTGGTACATAATTTAATATATCTGTTTCCTTCCCATTTACTTGTAAATACGTGACTGAAATAATGCACGGTGTTGCTAAATAATAGCTTTTTAATTTTTGCTTTTATGTTTTTTGTGTTTTTTACTTATTTGTATAATAGAATTATATTTTTATAATAATAAATAAATATATATTTTTTTATATCTATAATGCAGAGAATTAAAGGACAAATAAACCAGTCTACCTCATTTTGAACTTGTGAACTTTGAACTCAACTTATGAACTTCAAAATATAACGTGTAAAAATATTTTCACGCTATATATACATGGCGGAGTAGACAGAGGGAACCTGGGAAACTACTGTTAAGGCACGTTCGATCCGACGAATTCCCTAGGCATTGCGTGTTAAATGGCAGAACTCAACGCCGCGTTTTGCGTCGTTACCAGAGCGAGGTAATGAAAATATTAAATATTTTACTCCCCCGAGTGAGAATCGAACCGATGACCGTCGCATTTACAGTCGCACACCCGAGCCCCTGTGTTAAAAATATAAAGTAGATTGTACTATGTGTTATATATTTTTGCTTTTTTTAAAATAAACATTAGGTAAAGAATTATTTACTGAACGTATGGAGAACCTTTAGGTAAAATATGGTAAATTTAGGTAAGCAACCTTCAGTTAAAATATGGGAGATATATATATGTGTTGAGATAAATAAGTTAATATATTAATATTGGTATTAATATCACGGCCAGTCATGGCGCAGTGGTACAAAATGTGACTGTAAAACCGACTGGTTGTGGGTTCGATCTAGACTCGGGGAGATGAAAATTTACTTAAATTTATATTTTCATTTCTCCGCTCTGGTGTCGAGGCAAAGCGCGACGTTGAGTTCTGTCACTCAAGACGCAATGCCTCCAGAATTCGGCAGAAAATGGGGAACGGAGTGTCTTAACATTAGGTTCCCTCTACCTACCCTGCTGTGTGCGGGATACAGCGTGAAGCTGATTTATTTGTGATTTTATTTCACAGTGATAATTTTAAAGACCGTAGCTATTACTAGGTGACGGCAGAAACCTATATAATTTATACTCTTTGCAAGTGACATTTGTGGTGTCTATTAAAGTCAACGAAGTCGTGAAGCTGACCATAAACTCGTCTTCTGTGAAAGCTTTTTATTATTAAATTAAATAATTTCTAATATAATACATATCTTAATCAGGGTAATATCAATATATAGGTACCTAATTTTTTATGCTTTTGCCTTTCATATAATTCACTATATTATTTACTTTTGAGTTGTTTATGATAGGATTATTTTTTGATGAAGATGAGACGTTACTTTTTTAAGAAAAAGGATAAATAATATATTATAAGTAATCTCTTCAAAACATGTTATAGCAGATAAGAGGAAAGTACTAATGTAAGTAAAAAAAAATAATATTAATAATAACTACTTATCTTCACGTTTTACACCACGATAGTACCTACTCGTATATGTGAAGACAAACTGTAGTGTCAAAATAGAACGTTCTTCACTTTTCGCCTGAAATCTAGACGTGTAGAGAGACGTAACTCAATGCCGTGCTTTGTCTTTTTACCAGAGCAAGGAAATGAAAGCAATTTATGTATAAGTATTTCATATTAGCAATTGTTATCGAATCCACAACCATTGCGTCTTCAGTGAGACAATGCGCCATGACAGCCTTAAATAATTACACTATATCCTTACGAACAAAGCAAATAATATTTTTTATTATTTCTATGAAATTGACTTTTATAACAAGAAATACAAATGTAAATGATTTTATTTTTTACTTAAATTTATAATAAATTCATACAGTAGTTGGAAATTTGTTTCAAGATTTATATTGGCATAAAAAAATATCACAAAAAAATTGCTAAATATGGAAAACTACTACAACTTTGGTCGTTTTTACTATTCTTATTGTGGAGGCGTACCGTGAAAATGTAAGTTTAAATCTACATATATAAAACATGAGACTGTTACTGAGTGACTGACAGACAACGCACAGACGAAACTTTATATAAATTGAAAAGCTTGAAAGCTGATTTTTTTTTGGTAGGTTAGGGAGTGTAGGGGAGCACTGACACTTTTTCTCGAAATTCCTACGGGAATCCTATATAACAAGACTTTATAGATTATGTTTCAAAGCCTAGGCAAACAAAAAGTCTAGAAAAATTTTATACTTACATATACTAAGAGAGCTAGATTATTTCAATTTTTTATTTTTATTTAACAATGGATTTTTATATTTAAATTTGAAACATAATACACTGTAAAGGTTGAAACTCCAAATCATTTCCATTTAAATCGTAATTTAATAATATTTATTCACACTAACTAGTAATAAAAAATATAATATATTTAATAGGTATTTTTGGCGCACTCTAGAGTCGTTGACAGAAAAATTTGCAACCAAGTAACGAGCACTTGAGATTATTTTGGAAAATAATTATACGAAGCGAAGACATCTGAGTTATTATGTATGAAACTATTTATAGTATGGTGACGGAATATTTTGTAAGCAAAGTTTATGAAACAAAATTGTATATAGAGTCAAAATATTTACAGTACATAAAATAATTTACAAAATATCTATTTTGTGTGTAAATAAATTAATGAGAGATATCATTTTTTTTTTGTAATTGTATCATTATTGGAAAGAAATAAAGAAATTATTTTATGTTGCGATATAGTGTGATTTACATAGGCACGACTAAAATAAATTAATATTTATAAGATTTATTTATAGAAAATAAACGCAGCATAATAAAAAAAAAATAATACTAGGTAATAACTCAATTTAAAAAAATTACAACTCAACAAATGATTTCAAATCCATCATCACTATAATTTCAATGTAGAAAAAGTTACGGTTTATACACCAATGGCTATCTAAGCAATGTTGTAAATGCATAGCCGCGAGCGGACGATAAAAGGTGATCATAAATAATAATTAGCGATCTGGAATCGAACCCGTACCGTTTGATACTAACCATCCATCTTGTCGCCGGAGGCGGCTTGAAATTATTAATAACTACGAATAACCACTGATTTATATCTTTATAGTTAGTTCCACATGTTCTTAACTCAAGACTTACGAAGATTTCATTAACCTTAATTAAAACTTATTAAGTTACTTTCATGTTGTAAATCATATTTTTCACTTTAATATAAAAATATTAACATGAAACTAACATTATGTTGTGAAGATTAAATATTATTTTAAAAAAATGTATGAATACAATCCGTGTTGAGTATTTTAGTCATAAAAATTAGTCCTATTCGTAATTGTGTAATTTTATAGAGCATTTGTAATAAAAATCATATCTACTGAGACTGACTGACACCAAAATTATAATACAATGTATAGAACTGATTTTTTTTATAAAAAAAATATATAATATAATATTTCTCGTATACACGTATATTAATTTTTTATCTGTATAAAAAATATGCAAAAAAAATTGTAACGTTTATTCAGCTCATTTTACTTCGTGAAATATATAAATATTCACGCTTAATATAACATAAAAAATAACAGTATGAAATAAATAATATTTTATTATTTTAAAAATATTTTTTGCCTGTCGAACGCTAAGTTACTGAATTAAATAAAAATGGCGGCATACAATCTTTTCACAAGTCTTTTTTGATTATGCCCAAATACATATAGCAAACATTTGTTTAAATTGTTAAACACGACTTAAAAAGTTGTTTTCTACAATGTAATTCAAATATTAATATATTGAACATGAGTCACTAAAGGTATTGTTATTTTACAGAAAATGAATTGTAAAATTGCGTTCGTGAATATTCAATTTAAAATCACGTATGATAAAATAATTTTCATTTTAGTTCTGCAATAATATGTACAGAAAAAATATAATTGTGTACTATATTTTTAATTCAAATCTAAAACTTGTAAAAATATTTAGTCTTTTAATTTCAATATTTTTTTTTAAATTGAAAAGATGAACATTTATTTCTTATAAAATTAAATATTATTTATAAATTGTATTTTTTTGAGGCTCAAATAACTTTTTAACACTCTGTGAATTGCTTAAGTAAATATATAAATATTTTTAAGAATATTGAAGGAGACTTTACTTAGAGCTGAGTAGGTATATTCGGCAACCAGTTTTTACTCTATAACTTTATTAAATTTTATATCGTTCCTTATATTTTTTTAATTTTCACAGTCTAAAGTAAAAAAAGTACAGAAACCTTACATAATTATAAAAAATATTCTCATTTAATAAATAGTGAACTTATATTTTAAAGCTAAGAGTGCTATTTAAAACACACATCACATATATTTTACAACAAATTTTAAATAATCAAAGGATGTAAACGATACTCAGAGATATAAAAAAATAAAATTACAATATTTTTCAGCATTTGTGTCCGATAAGGGCTCCAGTTCAAATAATCGTGGCAACAAGATAAAAAAATATGTGGTTGCTTTTTATCAGTAAAATTACTGTTACTAAGTGAGCTGATAACAACTCAGTACCTATGTATGTAAGTAACATTTAGTAATATAAAAAAAAATAATTCTTACAAGATTTTTCACGCACCATTTTTAAATATATATTTTTTTTATTTTTAACATTAACCAAAAATAATCAGCGTAAACTCACCATATTATTCATGAAATTTTCAATTGCTGTAATTTCATTTTCTTTCTTGATTTTTTTTTAATTTTTCCCTTGGCACTATTCAAGCGCCATACCATTATTTTCCGACACTAGCACTGACCGTCACTCGATGTTTATTTGATTCGTCACAAAGTTTTAGTTTATAGTTTATTTTATTGGAAGAGTTGTTGAAATGGTAGAAATAAATAAATTATAAATATTCAGAGCGACTCGTTGAGCAGTCACATCGCGTCACCGGCTATCGATGGTAGAATATTATTAAATAATTCGTATCGGAATCGACATCGACGTGGTTGGTAGTAGAGCCGTGTTCGCGCGTCGCCCGCCGCCGCGAGAAGGGCTGCGGGCGCGAGCATCGCCCGCGCGACGCCAACAGATTGTGTAAACTCCGCTTGCCCGGTTGCGTGGCGGCGGGCGGCGGCGGGTGGCGGCGGCGCGCGGGGGCGGCGCGGGGAGGTCGCACGCACACATACACCCCCCCCCTTCAACTTATCCATTACTAACGCTCCTATTTTGAATACGACACGCCAATCTAGCTCCTATGCGATAGGTATACGAGCCACGCGGACAGAGAGAGACGCGGCGCTCTGCCCCGTGCGAGCAAAGGACGCAGCGCCGACGTACGTGTTGGCGGTACGCGCGACGCTCCGCAATAGCGCGGTAGTGAGCAGTGACACTTTGCAGCTACAGCTAGAACTAGAGTGCTGTCTTAAAAATTTGACTCTACCTTAGAGTTTTTTATTCGATCCCCGACCGTTCGTACCTCGATATCGTCCAGCGTTCACGCACCACTGAACGCTACAGTTCAATTTACTCCACATGTAAGCTCACGTTTCTCGAGTCGGAGCTCTTTGTCGACGGCTAACGAGCTTCAGACGGATCGGGTTCCAAAGCGATAGATTAGATTGTCTTAGCTAAACAGAAACTGAAAGTACGTAACTTTAGTAAACACACACATAATACAAAAATCAATCGAGAATAGTAGAGACGAAAGGGTAGAGTCTATAAACGGCCATATTATATTAGAATAATTAAACAAAAATAAGCGTTTCACAGCCACACATGTGTATGACGGGCGAATGGCCTTCGTGTTATTGAGAAATCGAGTGTAAAGACCTCTGGTGTGGTATGTTTTTTAAATACATATTGTGATGAGTAAAATATGACGGGACGGAGGCTCCGCTCCACCCACGCTGACGATTAAACATTTAAACACGCTGCGAGTGTCACGCTGGACATTAAAAATTCTACTACCCAGTTTAGAGCTGGCGACGAGCTCTGTATTATAACGACGCTGGTCCTGGATTCTAGTTTCGTATCACGATTTTTTATGTGATAACACAAATGATTTATAATTCTTGTTTGGTAGCGTGGTGCGTCTAGGTGCGGGCGAAGGTAATTTGTTGGCCATTGATTTATTTGACCGACTCCGCCGTTTCTATCATAAATTTAATTACGTGTACGTTGACGCTGCTTTTCGAGAAACTTGATTAGTCGAGTTTAACGGACGTTTCAAATAACCAGCGGCCATAGAGCAAATATAGATATGTCGTAAAATTTATTATTGGATGTAAAATATATTTTTAGATAGCTATTATTTTTCAATTATTGCTGATAGGCCATAACTTTTTAAAATATGTTTTCACAATTATATTTTCACAATTTTGGTCAGAGATTTAAGTAATAGTCTAAAATGAGTTACTGTTACCTCAATAAAAATCTATATAGATAGATAAAAATTTCAACGTTTTAAAAAGTGTTTTTGTTACTTAGCAACAACACTAATATAATTAAAGTAATTTTTTTTCATATATCTTTTTCATGTAATATAATAAGAATAGATTTCTTGATTTGAGAGATGGCTCTATGTAAGAATTATAGCATTTTTAATAATATTTTATTGCTATTTTGTAAATAGAAACATACATTAAAATATATATACAAAATTATATATATAATATAAAATTATATATAATAGAAAATTTTGGTAATTTGACAAAATCATATATTTTTTTTCATCATAATCACATGATAATGAATTTGAATATAAATAAGAATGATATTTCTAAGAGAAATCTATATATACATAAAACTCTTCTGTTACAACCAGAATTACGGGTAAGTACGTTTCAAAGGTAGGATTTCACGAAACAATAATGAAAGAGAAAAGCGGAGAGCTTGCTTTTTATATGCTGGTTACCGAAGACGTGGGCTACGTTTAATAAAAAAATAATTTTAATAAATGTTAGACTTCAAAATTTATAATTTACAATGACGATTACACTAGTGTTTCGAAGAATACGTCAATATCAGAATAATTTTTCTGGGTTTTTAATACTATCTATATATTTTCCGAAATGTAAGCTTTAACTTTTTGTGCATTAGATACTTAAGAAATTTTATTTCAATATATCGAGATAATCGTGGCAAAGGTATCAAAGATTAGACATTAAGGCTTAGGTTTTTTTAATATACTCTAGAGATAAGACTTTAAGTATCAATAAAAAAGTGTATAACAGTCAAAAAAGTGAACAGAGTGTCTTATGACTTCCTACCCTACTGTTAAGGAATACAGCGTGCAGGTATTAGTAGTATATAATTACAATAAGTAAATTTTAGTGTACAGTTAATCTTATTCAAATTCTGACTAGTTTGTAGAATATTTTATGATTTTTAAAATTATATCTTGTAAAATAATAATGATCATCAAAATTAAACCATGTTCAATTCCTTTCACTAATAATGCTTAAAGTTTGAAAAAAAAACGCCATTTTCTTCAATTTTTCTTGCTATACATTTTGACCGCGAAAATATAATTTTATAGTTTCCCAAAAAGTACTAACTATAACATTTTTAAATATCAAAATTATGAATTTACTCATCATTCAACATATAGAATCAAAATTCTAACAGGATTTTGGTAAAACTGTACTAATATTATCTAATATTGTTTTAAATATAAAATAATAATTTTACCTATATTCCCAGCTATTTTCTAGCCGAAATAACTCTTAAAATACTTTCTAGTTATTTAGTAAACTCTATACCAACTAAAAAATAACTTTATAAAAAATCTTTTCTAAACTCGCTATCAATATTTACCTTGTCAGTCGTCTAATAAGCACAAGTTTGGAACACACACACTTTAACGTCACTTTACACATTTTCATGTTAATCTCGACAATTAATTATTATGGTTTTTGCGGCAGTGGCGGTGCACAGTACACTGCACGATATCGCTTGTAACGCTCTGACTCTTTCCCCCAACACTTTCTACGGCTCTATGAGAACGCAGGCGCCCCTAGCGTTTTTTAAACCGCGCCCACGTTTCAGTAATATCTATAGCGTCGCGCACCTTTCGTGAAAATGGCGTTTTTTCGTATATTTTTTCGCCACGTCTCTGTCTGGCCGCCACGTTCGCTAATACTCTATCACTCGAGCTAACGGTCGTTGCGAACTCTATTCTGGCGTAGTAACGCCGTCTCTTTCTAGAGACGCCGCGACGCTGTTGACGCCAATTATTTTGCACTTATCCGGTGGATTGCCGTAAGTTGTTCGAAATGAGGTTTTAAATCCAACCTTAGCTTGATACTATTAGGATTCAACGGTACATCTGCGGTATGCAGTTACAACTTTGTGGTCTAAGGCGTAGCGTATAAAGTTCCGGCCATTTTTGCGATAAAAAAAAATGGTTTGCATGCACGTAACCACGCCTTTGTATACACATATTGCTGTCTATTTTACTCCTTTTTTGTTTTTCTCGTGCCGTCTCACTCTCGCACGCACACATGCGAAGCTAAAAGCAGATGCTTCGGGACGCGCGGAGAAGCGCCATCTCGTGGTGAATAGCGGAACTTTTTATACATGAGGGATGTTTTACTAAGTTTCTGTTAGGGGTGGCAGCACTAGAAGAAAGGGGTTGATTTCAGGATTAGTTCCCTAAACATCCATGCGATTGCCACGCTACCCTTGACTCGAACCCTGTCACTAAATCTGTGACGTAAGGTTAATTAAATCATTTACATATATCTAATACAAGTCAATTTAGAAACCGGCTCGAAGCTTAAGGAAACGTTTTATGAGCATAAATAATTGAATAAAAAAGAGTTTACTTGGAATTAGCATGTTATTTGCTTACTGTACCAGCAGGGGGCGCCTTAAGTTGTAGGGGCACATGTAAGGATTACTGGTAAGAAAAATTACTTCACAGGAATCAATAAATGAGTATAAATTGTTATTTCTTATATTTAAATTTATTGTTTCTTATGTAATAGATGCCTCTACTGTAACTTTTTACTGACTAATTTAAATAATATTTAGATAATAAACAGAAAATTTGAAATGTCTTTCAAATTTTCTGACGATTATCTCCTTTCCGTCGATTTCTTGAAGCATTGTGTGTTGAGTGGCGGAACTCAACGCCATGCATTATTTAGTTACCAGGATTCGAACGCACTACCTGTCGCGATTTGGCCATACCGTCGTGCCCTTGAGCCATAACTGGCGCCTTTTTTTTGTCCCCGTAATAATATCGAGAAATATCGTTTCAGTACACTCCTACACTCCCAAATCTATCTACATAAATTTCAGTTTTCTAAGTCCAGAAGTTTCGCTAGTCCGTTGTCTGTCAATCACTCAGTGATTCAAGCGTTTTATATATGTATAGCTTAGCAGCAGCACGAAGTGTGACTGTAAAACCGACTGGTTGTGAATTCGATCCCCACTCGAGGAGATGAAATATTTACTTAAATTTATATTTCCATTTCTTTGCTCTGGTGTCGAGGCTAAGCGCGGCGTTGAGTTCTGCTACTCAACACACAATGCGTCCAGAATTTGGCAGAAAATGGGGAAAGGAGTGTCTTAACACTAGCTTCCCTCTGCCTACCCTGCTGTGAGCGTGAAGATGATTTAGATAAATCAGCAGGTATATCTTGTTAAAATAAATAGTCATAATTACTTTCTTAATTTTTAACTAAATTCCTTTACAAAAATAAAAAAAAAATCATTAACATATTCTATGTTATTTCATATCATTATATCATTAAATATGTAATTAGATAATAAAACTAAGTTGTGTTACATCAGATTGTAATTAGAGGCGCTACCTTATAATGGTAGTGTTATTTTAATTAAAATAACTATTTTGTGATTGGTTGGACATAACACACCTACTTTTACATATTTAAATGTGTATAATTATAGATATTATGTTTTGTATAAGGTAATTAATATGAAGTGAATTTCATTTTGATTTTATTTAAACTGGACTCCAGGGAACCTAGAGTTAAAACATTACGTTCCCAACAAATTTTCGATACATTGCGTGTTAATTGACGGAGCCCAATGCCGCGCAATTTATCTGAGTGGAAATCGAATCTACAATCGACTCGTTTACATTCAGACACTGTAGAGCTGCACCAATACGGCCTTAATACTTTTTTGAATATTTTTTTACTTTGTTAGTATATAAGAGATGAAGAATGAGGATTAATTTTGTTACGAAGTAATATGTTATAAGTCGTGGGTTCAAGTCCTTTCAGGGAATAAAATAATATTTTTTATTCTCTGGCTTTGATAACGAGGAGCTAAATTCTGCCATTGTACACGCAATGAATCAAGAATTCTTCTGAAAGTTGGCAACGGAAGTGTCTTAATGGGGAACGGAGTGTCTTAATTCTAGATTTCCAGTTTCCATTATATTCAATATAAAAAACATATTTCCATTTGACCACAAACGAAGCCGCAGGCATAACCTAGGCTTATATTATTTAATTGCACTACATCGGCCTATACATAAATAATCAATATCAATATACACATTTAATATAATTAATGTGAAAATAACGTTTAAGGGAATTTTGAAGGTAAACAAGTTAATATACATTCAAATACGACAGTGCACTAACAATGTAACAGTGCTCTAAACTAATTCTGTTACATTACTAAACACCAAGGAAATTAACAAATTGGTCACCAGATTAGACAATTCGTATTGAGAAATCAAATGATTGGCATTGCCACAGTCACTTTGGTTCGGTACTTATTAATTTTAAAATAAATAATAAATCAGCTTCACGCTGTATCCCGCACACAGCAGGGTAGGCAGAGGGAACCTAGTGTTAAGACACTCCGTTCCCCACTTTCTACCGGATTCTGGAGGCATTGCGTGTTGAGTGGCAGAACTCAACGCCGCGCTTAACCTCGACACCACCAGAATGAAGAAATGGAAATATAAATTTGAGTAAATATTTTATCTCCTCGAGTGGGGATCGAATCCACAACCAGTCGATTTTACAGGCACACTTCGTGTCGCTGCGCCACGACTGGCCTCTTATTAATTTTGGTCTTAAATATTTTGAATTTGCTCGCGATTATGAGTTTGTAGAAAGGAATGCTTAAATAATATAATGCGGTTATTAATTTGAATATTTCAGAAATATTTGTTTTGTAACTAACTACCTGTAATTTATAAATCACTGTTCATGCTGCTTTCAAATATTTTAAAGACAGAAATTGCATAAGAGAATAGTGTGCTTAGTCACTAAATTAAAAAAAATCTAAACAAACGATAAAATAGTCTGAATTTAATTAGAAATGTTTTTACAGTAATAAATGAATAAAATTGAAGCCACTCGTGACGCAAGGGCACAAGCATATGACTGTGAACACGACAGGTTGTGGGTTCGATTCTCACTGGAAGAAATACAATATTTGATATTTTAATTTCTTCGCTCTGGTGTCGACTCAAAGTGCAACATTGAATTCCGCCACTCACCACGCAAATTCAGGAATTCGTCGCAATATTTGAAACGGAAGTGTCTTAATGGGTACGAAGTCTCTTAACACTAGATTTCCAGGTTCCCTCTACCTACCTAATATATTACTAAAAGTGTTCATAGTCTTCCGTCCTATATGTACATGAGATAAAACGCGTTGCATTCCTTCCTACACTGAGCTAATCCTAGAAAAATTGTTACTGGGAATTTTACTCTAACCCGATCGGAAATGACAATATAAAGACTTTCTAGCCTTGGTAAGTTTTACTACTTCTTGTCACATTAGACGTAAGTAATTTCTTCTGATCACTGAAATTATTTTCTACAGGTATCGTAAAAAGTTCTATAATTGTGTTATTCAATAATGGTCAGCATCATACACGATTCCATAAGGATTTTATTATTTCACGCTATATCTCCCATATAGCAGGGTAGGCGGAGGGAGTCTAGTGTTAAGATATTCTGTTCCTCACTTTTCGCCAAATTCTGGAATTGCATGTTGCGTAGCGAGAATTCCTGGGCGAACGACTGGGCTCATGTTGTTTTCTTAATTTATTATTTTTTCGTTTCTTTATTAGGACCAACCTGAAGCTTATTATTCTACCCAATTCCTATTATTCCCAAGAAAAAATATTATTAAAAACACACAGTCAATTTAAAAATCCATTTTTGATGTTAATAAACTTGAAATTCAACCTAAATGTTCTAACTAAATGTTCATATATCAATAATAAATTCAAATCAAAATACATATTAATAAAGACTAAGCGGACTAGCAACAGAGTGGCATCACGATCAGACCAACACCGGATGTCACAATCAATTTAAAAGAGCCGCGCATACGCACGTACATGACGTACAGTACGGTCGGTGAGTTGTGGCTGAAGTTAACTGTAGATGGCTGCGTAAATTTAAGGATTAGTTTAAGGGTTTTGATTATTTTCCTATTACAAATATAAAGACCAGTTGTGGTGCCTCGGCGTTCCAAATCGTGGTCCTTGCCCAAAGTCCTCGCGACAAAGCGCGGCGTTGAGTTCCACCACTCAACATACACGCTTCCATAATTTGGACAGTAGGGAATGGAAGTATCTTAATGAGAAAGGAGTGTCTTAACATTAGGTATCCAACCTCTGCCTAGCTTGATACGTATATACGACATACAGCATAAAGCTTCATTCAATTATGCTACTAGAGCACATTAAAAGTACTGTTGAGTTGTCATGTTACATAGAAATGTCAGTAGTGTCAGTCCTATGGGATGCTATCACCGGCTTGGAATGCAGTTTTGCTAAAAAGAGCCGAAGAGAAATTCCAGATATTTTCTTTGGCTTCCTAAGTAAACATTAACAACATTAAATTCCACGCACTATTATCATTATAGTAGTTTTGGTATTTAATACTACGCTTTTGAAAATTTCAGTAAGTTCAACTTCACGATGGCCACGACTCGTCGGCCGAACTATACTCGTATGTGTATGATATCGTAACGAACATCAGGGCTTATACCAACTCATTACAGGCCAAGTTTGACTTTGAGCAAATCGTAATGTGGATCTCGTTATATTGACTCCCACACAGTAATAATAAGTAAGAGTCTCTACAATTTATAATTTAAAGTAAATTCTATTTGACTATATACCAATAGTACAGTGGATGCGTAAAATAGTTTTAATGACAGAGGTTATGAATTCAAATTTTGTAAAATATTATTACTAGCAACATTGTAGATAATCTTCCTAAATCGTATTTTATTTTGCCCATTTTACGTCTACGTGGTGTGCAAGTAATAGAACTCAACGCCGCACTTTGCTTCGTTACAAGAGTGAAGAAATTAAAATATTAAATATTTCAATTCCTAGAGTGGAAATCGAACCCACACACGCTAATGTCCTTCCACTAATAAGTACTCAATGTCAAATTGTATTATCACATACGTACATACATATTAACGCGATCTCAAGCAAAATGGTCTTGACAGACGGACCGACGGAGAACAAAGTGACCCTAATGGTTCCATTTTTTTTAACAACATACTTTAAATTGATATAGTAACTTTTAGAAACTTTATGGTATCAAAATAGCCTTTATGTTGCTCCACAACACCCTCTATCTTTCAGTGTTAGTTTCATAATAATCGGTCCAGCTGGTCCAGAGGTTAGCCCGGATAAACAAAAAGACAGACAGACATAGATAGATAGATATTGATATCGTGTAAATAACTAAGTAATTGAAAAAACACAGCTTTGTTGATATCACAGACAAACTCTTTAATTTTATTTATATGTATAGATATAGAACAAGAGTAATTGAAGTTTTTTTTTCAGAAAAGATATTTGAGTAAAGCTGAAAAAAAGATATAAAGATATTTAATATGCCGCACAGCAGAATATGCAGAGGGAATCTAGTGTTAAGACACAGCTTTTCCCACTTACCGCGCAATTTTCAAGGTATCATGTATTGAGTGGCGGAACTCAACGCCATACTTTGCCTTATTACAAAAGGAAGGAAAGTAAATATTAATAAGGTACTTCATTTCCCCGAGTGGGAACTGAACTCACAACCGCGTTTAATGGCACATTTTTGTACCACTGCACCACAACGGCATCATTAAGTAATTTTGTTTGTTGTCTTGAAGCTTGCCGAAATATAATAGTGAAAACATTTAAATCAGTTAGGTCGATTTTGAGATTAGCAAGAACAAACGCACAGATAAACAGACAAAAATAAAAAAAAAAATATTGTTTTAGGTTCTACTACATTAACAGAGGCCCTCGAAACCATTTTTTCTTAAATATCTTCCATATACAGACACCGATCCCTTACGATTCTATTATATGTAAGTATAGATATCAATAACACCTATCGAATCAATTACAGTGCGAGTTCATAATCATTTGTGTTTATATGTGAATTTTTATATATTAATAAAATACCTGTATATTAAAAAACAATGTTTGCAAATAATTATTATAATTAAAATGTAATTTTGTTAATGTTTATTTATTTTAAAATCACACTACTGTTTTCAGTTCGGTTTTTAATTACGGGTCTTCGAGCGTGCCAGTTGAGCACAAATCACAAAAAAGATAAATTATATAAATATTCACCCTATACATTTTCTAAATGAGCGATAAGACAATGGAATAATAATCATCATCACTAAATTCCTTCGGCTTATACTGAAAAATTTTGAATATTTGTGATATACATGTGTTATTGTTCGTCAGTCGTAGCGAAGGCACAAGTGTGGACTATAAATGCGACAGGTCGTGGGTTCGATTTCCACTCGATGAAAATAAATATTTCATTGGGACTGTCGCGCAGCGTTGAGTTCCACCACTCAACACGCAATGCCTGTAGATTTTAGAGGAAAAAGAGTAACAGGGTGACTTAACACTAGGTTCCCTCTACCTGATAAATATATATTGAATATTGTTAAGTCAAACTCATGTTGCCTGCTGTATAATTTAAAATACAGCTGTAATCAAACTATACGCCGTGGCTATAAAGTTCGAAATAAAACATATCTCGAACATGATCGTCATGTAAGTGACTGGCGTATATGTAAATGAGTTATTAATTTGCTTTATTATATGAAGGTTTTAATGTTTTATGGTTATATTTTACAACCCTGGTGCAGTAAAATGTTTAAATTTAATATCGTTTCAACTAATATAATACAAGTAGGTGTTTCTTGAGAAACTCACTTGCCCTCTTGTAAAAGTCACTCGTCCTCTTTCTTGTATAATGATTTAATATAAATATGATTTATTATAAAGTGGGAATCGGAATTTTTGATATCGCAAGAGAAATCTTTCAAGGATATTTATTCTATTCTTGGCAAAGAGTGAAGTTATGTAAGATTTTAATACAATAAATACATACTCGGGGAGCCGTCTTAAGCCCAGCATAAGGGCTCGGAAACTTCAGATGAATAGTTTCCGTTGCCCCCCTGACTTGGTAACTTGCTGACCTAGCATCTCTCTGGGAACCTTACATATATTGCCTCTAATTCTATCTCACAAGCGGAAATATACTGTAGTCTGGCGTATTACCAGAGCATTCTCTTTATAAATATATACATAGATTATCCACGTTATATATATATAAAGAAGAATCTCAAGAAAAAACAATTGGTACAGTAGTAGTAGTAGTAGTTGTTAACGAATTAATTAATTTATTTAAAATAAAAGTAATTTTTATTTTTAATGTCTACAATTGAAATTTGAACAAAATAGTATATTTTTTTATTTCTGGAAGGTCACAGATTCCGAAGGACTTTTTTCTTTCATCACTGTTATACATTCTTTCATCATATAGTGCCTTACCATCTTAGCTTATGTTTATACGATTTTTTTTTCACTTCACTCCGTGCATATGAGTATTGTAGAATTTCCGCTAATTGTAGAATAGATAGAGGAAGTAGTATAAAGTTCCTTTATCTAGACACTCTTTTGTATTGTTACCAAAGAATGTATCCCAAGAGTATATGCTTAGCAGCGTTGCCAGATTTTACCTCGGTAAAAAAGTAATTTAAATTTATATTTCCATTTCTTCGCTCTGGTGTCGAGATTAAGAGCGGCGTTGAGTTCTGCCACTCAATGCCTCCAGAATTCGTCGGAAAGTGGGGAACGGAATGTCTTAACACTAGGTTCTCTCTGCATACACTGCTGTGTGCGGGATACAGCGTGAAACAGTTTTTTTTTTTAAAGTAAAACGGCAGGACTTTTTCGAAAATATAAATAACAGTAATTTCAATTATTTGCCCATTTATTGTGTGATAGATGTCAATATCAAATAATTTCTCGCGATATCCCGCCAAAATGGTGACGTGTGGAAACATTGGTCTCTAGCCGTACCTACCAACATTTCGGTACTAGCACAACGTTGAAAATCGACATATGAGTTTCGCAAAATTTAAACTTAGTTAACGTTATAAATAAACCTTTTTTTCATCCATTTTTATTTTTACATACCTACTATCCAATTTATATTTTTAAATAATTTAATGGAAACGTAAAAGCTTTGGGGCCAACGTAGCACAGAAGCACAAGAGTATGACTGTAACGCGACGGTAGTGGGATCGATCCTTCTCGGGAGAATTAATTATTATTTATTAATATTTTAAATTCTTCGCTCTGGCACCAAGGCAATGTCTCGAAAAATTTGGTAGAAAATGGGAAACAGAGTGTCTTAACACTAGTTTCCCTCTGCCTACCCTGTTACATATAAATTAACTTAAAAGTTAATAGTCATAGCCTATATTAAAAGATATGATAAGATACTACATTTCAACAATCAAAGCTAAGAGCACAACACTACGCTGCTATATTTCCGCTTAATGAAACGTTAATTGTTAATTCACTAGTGATGGGGCGTAGCATTAATAATTAACACCATACATTAATTGAGGTCGAATTCATTGACCAAGCATCAAAATAGCTGCTCTATATTATGGAATTTTGTTTACATTTCCACGCTATGAAAGTATATTATATAAATTTGGTACACTGTTATCAGGTCGATCTTCACTTCGAAATCTCACTTTAAAATAGCATTTTTATTAAATAAATAAAATTCTGTAAAGGGCCAACATTTAACAAACAAACAGTATTTTATAGGAGACTTTATATTTTGTTCTTAATATAAAGTTAAAAAAGTATTATATTAGATAAATATAAAAAAAGTACTTTTACTGTAACTGAACATCTAACAATTCTTATCATATTGTGTAATTGTTATTTATTAAAAAAATTACAACAATATATTTTTATATATCCTTTAACATAATAAACTAAAAAAAATCTGCCTCACGATGTATGCACACACCAGGGTAGGCAGAAGGGACCTAGTGTTAAGACAGTCTGTTCCCCACTTACTGCCGAATTTGGAGGCATTGTTTGTTGTGAGGCGGATCTCAACACCGCACTTTGGCTCGACGCCAAAGCGAAGAAGTTCCTCGAGTGGATATTGAACCCACAACCAGTCGCGCGCAGTAGTTTACCTTTACAGTCTTATTTTGTGCCCCTGCGCCACGACTGGCCTCTAAAATAATATATCTCTTTACATATTAAAGTACATACTAAATGTTAATCACCTATTTAATATAACATTGAGAAATGAGATCCTGTCGACAATACAAGAATGTCATTAAAAGACCATAGTGCACCTACAGTAATCTGGTGGACATTATAAAAATAAACTAAAAAAAAATTCTACATACTTTTTTTATATCTTATTACAACACAATAGAGTCTATCATTGTATAACAAGTTGAATTCTTATAGAAAATGTATTCTTGTAATGTTATAATAGCGCAAATTATACGTCATAATCGCGGAATTACACAGTCGTGCAACGACTGCAACGGATCGGAATTATCGGCGGTTAAGTTTTGACGTGCGGTTTATTGGCAACAGAAATGCCGAATTACTTTTTTATGGAAAAAAATATTTATTTATTATTTTTATAGTATTTTTTATATGACCTTTAAAATTAATTGTTACTTTAGGAAGTGTCTTATTGGGAACGGGGTGTCTTAACACTAGGTTGCCATGTTTCCTCTGCCTACAATGTTATATGCGGGATAGGGGTTTAGCTTCACACTATTGCAAAGCTAAAAAAAATACTCTTTTCAGTAAGCAGTTATTGAAAACCTAGTGTCAAGACACTCATTCTTCGTTTAGAAAACTTTAATATTTATAAATATTTATTTAATGTTCAAATATAATAAAGAAATCGGCTACGAAAAATTAAAATAGTGATGGATTGTGTAACAATTACGATTTTCGATTTAAATTTCATTTTGAGAATTGTTTCTTACTTAATAATTAATTTCACCTAGAGTAGTATAAAATTATGAAAAAAACCTAAAATTTAACTATCACCTACAAACCACAGAAACAACCATACCAAAACGTCAACTTACAATATTAAAACAGCAATTCAAAGTCACAAAAGATATTTCAGCAATAATTTACTAAATTTATCTAATCAGCTAGTCCAAGTACGTTACGAGACAGACAGACTTTAATTATTCACTGCAATTAATCTTTATCACATTCACAAAAAGCTTTTTGCGGCATTTTGACAAGCATTTAAATATCTATCAACTTCTAGTGTATAAATAATAGTAGATTAGATTTCAAATATTCGAAGGCCGTTTGTATTAGATACAACAATAAACTTATTACAGAACAGAACTAAGGTAAGGTAAGTAATTACCTATTATAACGATTAATTTGTAGAGAAACTTGTTTTTAAATTGTTAGTAAATATTTGCACGCGATTTTGGTTTATATAATTTTATTTATAGTTTCTATTTTAGCGTGTATTGTTTGCGTGATTTTTGTATAGGTAGGTAGTGTTAAAAATCAATTTTACACTTATTCTTATGTTAACACACTCCGTGTTCGACATTCCGCCCAATTTTCAAGTCATTGCTTGTTGAGTGGCGTAACTCGACGCCACGCCCTACTTATCGAAGGTGGGAAATGAAAATAATATAAAATGATCATTTTCACTAGTCAGGATTGAACCATCAAATGCAACATTTTTCCATTACCAATTAAAAAATATCGATTTTATAGAAATTAAACTATTATTATAGCTTCACGCTGAATCCCTAGAGGGAAGCTAGTGTTAAGACACTCCATTCCCAACTTTCTGGAGGCATTGAGTGTGCGTGAAGCGAAGAAATGAAAATCTAAATTTAAATAAATATTTCATTTTCTCGATGCGGATGCGGAATGCGGATCGAACCCACAACCTCTGCGCCACGACTGGTTTGTTTCATTTTTTATAATATGTCATAATAATAATAATAATACATATTCTACATTATGATTATTACAACACACTGTATAATAAAGCTTACGACCAGTCGGCCCACACTAGCGGTGTATCAAGCAAACGCTAGTAATCCGTTTTCCAATTAGTTATGGTCATAAGGCCAGGCCACCTACATAATTTAGAATACCTAGTCCTCTGTCAAGGTCCGATTACAGTGACTTATGCTTTGCTTTATTCATGAGGCATAAAGGACTCACGTTGATAGTTAAAGGCTAGTTAAGTATAATGTTTTATATATTTCTATGTATTTTATTGAGCGTATGTACGTATATAAATTGTTGCTAATTATATTTTAATTAATACATATATTTTCGTTATTTTATTATTCATTGTATCTCGCATCTAGTAGATGGGTGACAGAGGGAACCTAGCGTTAAAACACTATTTTGTGAACCCAAGTGAAAATATTAAATATTTAATATGCTCGAGTGTTTTTTTTTTAAATTTCAATTACTTTTCAAGTGTGTCAACTAACAACCTACTGTAGGCTATAAACTAACTGACAAGCTACAAAATAGGTATTTACTATTGATAATAACATTAATATACTCTAAACGTCTCGTCCTATATTACTTGGGTGATATTTATTCAAATTACATAAAGAGTCATGCACAAATATGCAGCGCATATGCCGATATGCCGATATGTGATATGATACATACATATTAAAGCTGTATCGCTTAATCGACGTTTTGTCCGTGCCAAGTATATAAATGCAGTTATTTGATGTTGGCATAAAATTATATATATTTTAAATGAATAACTATTTTAAATTTTTACTACTGTATTCGACATATAGGGTAGGGAACCTAGTGCTTAGATACTCAGTTCCCCATTTTCCGTCCAATTTTGGAGACATTTTGTGTTGTATTGCGGAATTCAACACCACGTTTCTTGTTACCAACGAGATGACATGATAATAATTAATTCCGCCAAGTGAAAATCGAACCCACAACACTATGTCGATGCGCAATGACTTATTGAGGGTCCATTTTATTTAAAATTCCCACCAATAAAAAAATATTTTTAATAAAAGTTTAAATAGTATGGATAATATACTAATTATTATTTACAATCAACAAATTTAAATCTTGTAATAATAAAAAAAGTTAATATATTTTATTAAATTATTTAAATAATATATTTTTTTGTTCACCATCAGAAGACATGCCAACCAACAATCAAATCTACAGAACCCATCACCCATGACAAGTGGATTAAATAAGGAACAATAAGTTATAATTACAATTCAACGCACAGACAACGTTGTTAATAAAGATATTGCATGAATGCAGAGTGCAGCACTTGAATCACAATATAAGAACAGTTAGCGCGGATTTTAACTCTATCTATCTATATCTACATATTTTTATATAGATATATATTATAGAGACCAGTCGTGGCGCAGGGGCACAAAGTGTGACTGTAAAATCGACTGGTTGTGGGTTCGATCCTCACTCGAGGAAATGAAATATTTATTTACATTTATATTTTCATTTTTTTCGTTCTGGCGTGGAGCGCGGTGTTGATTTCCGCCACTCAACACGCAATGCCTTATAGTGCCTCAAGAATTCGACAGAAGGTGGTGAATGGTGTAAGTTAATGGGGATCGCAGTGTCGTAATATTTTGTTCCCAGGTTGCCCTTTTCTTTATAAAATAAATTTAGAAGAACTTACTTACTTCAATAAAAGTAAAGAAATTACTTCAATAAACATGTCTCAATACAAGATCAATATCTTTATCTCAACAGTATTTTTTAATCAATAACGAGGAAAGCTGTCTGAACGTTTAACTTTAACAAAGAAATAGATCAATTATTGCAGTAAATTATTGTACTTATCTTTGTGCACAGAAAAATAAACTTAGAAATGGCATGCGGCGCGCAGTCGTGGCACAGTGGCAAGAAGTGTGACTGTAAAACCGACTGATTGTGGGTTCGATCCCCACTCGAGGAGATTAAATATTTATTTAAATTTATATTTCGATTTCTTCGCTCTGGTGTCGAGGCTAAGCGCGGCGTTGAGTTCTGCCACTCAACACGCAATGCCTCCAGAATTCGGCAGGAAATGGGGAACGGAGTGTCTTAACACTAGGTTCCCTCTGCCTACCCTGATGTGTGCGGGATACAGCGTGAAGCTGATTTGATTTAGAAATGGCATAAAGAAGACTAAGCCGAAACTGGTTACCTAGTAAGTCCCAACATCTCTGTATAATAGGGTCACTTATTGAAATTTTTGACATGAATGACACTCCTTTTTTGAGACCATATACTTTTACCAATACCATTTTTGAAACACTATTTTTTCTAATTTTTTTTTAAATTTTATTTTTAAATCTTTTATTAAATTTCTATTCTTAAGTTACACAGTTAGCTTGAACTGTGCACTTGCAAGTTGCAACTTGCTACTGTTGTTGCATCATCCACATTTGAAAGAAAAAGTGAATTTTCAACAGTCCAAATTCGCTTTTTCCATACAAACACGTTTTCATTGGAACGAGGTCTTTTCAATCATTACCTTATTATGTGACTGTTAAAATACATTTCATTGACATTTTATAATCGTATCAATATAATTATCACGAAAGTTTTGAGTCCAGTCGTGGCGAAGAGACTGAAGCGTGTGAATGTAATTGTGTGTTATATAGGAAATATTACAATACATAAAAATGGAAGAACATTACTATAGTAGTTACGATATTTCTATACTAATATTAAGCTTAGCTGAAGAATTTGTTTGGTTGAAAGTGCATATCTTAGGAACTGTTGGACTGAATTGAATAAAATCTTAATATAATCTTTATTAAATCACTGTAATAGTTTCGATATAACCAATTGTACCTTCTTCCAGATATACCTCAAGCACTGACAGCTGCTAGTTATTTCCATTTGACCACGGGGGTGAATAAGGACACTAGAATATCAACTCAATTCAAGAAAAAAATATTTGTTTCCAGGCACATCGCCCTGCTATCTGAGGAATACAGTATGAAGTTAAAAAAAGAAGAAATACATTATTATTTAAAAAAAAAAAACATTTATAAGTATTGCACAATCGTACACAGTTAAATCTTGTATTTAAATGTATATGTGAGGCCAGTCGTGGCGCAGAGGCACAAAATGTCACTGTAAAACCGACCGGTTGTGGGTTCGATCCCCACTCGAGGAGATGAAATATCTCTTTTCTTCGTTCTGGTGTCGAGGCAAAGCGCGGCGTTGAGTTCTGCCCCTCAACACGCAATGCCTCAAGAATACGGCAGAAAGTGGGGAACGGAGTGTCTTAACACTAGGTTCCGTCTGCCTACCCTGCTGTGTGCTGGATACAGCGTGAAGCTGATTATTAAATGTGCCTGCAGCGAGAATCGATTTCACTACTAACGTAAGCAACGTAACCACTGAACCATTGTAGTACATTATGAAATAACATTATTTATTATAGGATATTGTGTTCATAAGAAATTATTTTACTTGCCCAACCAGCCGCATTCCGAAACGGCTTGTTAAAACAACAATTGAATATATTTTGTCGGTTTATAGTATTAATTTCAGTGGATTTAATCGTTTTCGATAACAATGTATATGATTTAAGTTAAAGTGCCAATCTAGTTTTCTCTAATAGTTAGTTTACTAATAAAATGGCAAATTTAATCTAAAATTATTTCTCTCTCTCACTAATAAATAAAACGTAGAGATAAATAGAGTAAATAGATTGTATCTGTCCAATATTTAATAATATTGTAAAGTTGAAGTGTTTGTTTGGTTGAACGCGTTAATCACAGTAACAGCTGGTCGAATTCAAGAAAATATTTTATTTTTTGAAAATGTGTGTTAGTTTATTTGTTGTATATTGTCTTATTCAGATTTCGATGATTTAAGATATAATTATAATTATTTTAATTTTTCCACTTTACGCTTGCTCTTGACTCTGGGAAGACAAAATGTGGTATTAAATTTTGCTATTAAGCACATAATATTTTGAAGCTGATAGAAAAAAATACAGTTGGCACCCAATAACATAGCAGAGCAAGGGTAAAAGAAAACTAGTGTTGAGACACTCCGTTCCTCAATCCACCCAATTTTGATGTAATTGTTTTTGTATGACGGTGCTTAACGCCGATTAATATATATTTTGTATTTTATTTAAACCAAAAGTCCACTTAAGTACGTATTGCCTTATAAGGTATAAAACAACAAAACGTTAGATAAACCAATTTGTACGAAGCAATGTCTATTTAATTCCAAACAAAACACTCATTCAGTACAAATACACTAAAGATTGATTGACAAGAACCAGGCTGTTCATTCATCATTTTGTCTCTAATACTTAACCAGTCCAGTGAGGCCAGTCGTGGCGCAATGGCACAAGTGTGTGACTGTACACGCGACTGATTGTGGGTTCGATTCCCACTCGAGCACATAAAATATTTATTTCAAGGTACAATTTCATTTCTTGGCTCTGGTCTAGCGAAACCGCGGCGTTGAGTTCCGCCACTCAATACGTGATGCATCTAGAATTCGACGGAAAATGGAGAACGGAGTGACTTAACACTAGGTTCCCTCTGCCTAGTCTGCCGTGCGCGGGATATAGCGTGAAACGTAACAAGGTGAGTTTCGATTTCACAGCTTCCACAATCACTTTCAGCTATTCCATCCACGATTGCTATGAAATTTTATCTCATATACAGTACACTACTGTAATTTGCTTCCTTATAACTAATCTCAAGCAATTTTCTACTCTAATACAAAGTAATTAGGTCTCATTTATACTAATACTACAGTCTCGATCATTGTGAGGCTATAGTTAATAACCACATCAAGTTGATCTACCGTCGTTCATTTTTCTCATACACGAACGAACTAAACCTATCAACGTAACGGTTCTCCTTTCACTGGTAATGGTAACAGATTTACTGTCAATTTTAATCAAGTTATTTGTGCCGCTCAGTTTAACTCAAAGGCCGTAGATTCTGTTCCCGATTTGGTGAAAATGGAATGTTTTGATGGTATCGTTGTAACTATAAAGCATGTGAGACACTCAAGAGAACGGTGGAATGGGAATTTATCTTCAAGTCACTTAGCGTTATCTAAAGTTTTATCAGTTACCAAATAATAGGTACCAATAGGTAGCGTACTTTAGTTTTATAAAAGTATTTTACGAAACAAAACATTTTATTATTTACTTATTTAGAAAAAGTATAAAAAATTGAACGTAGCGGGACTCGAACCCGTGCCTCCTGGAAACCAATCAGGCCGGACGGTCGGACCACACCTGGTCGGTTTCCAGAAGGCGCGGGTTCGAGTCCCGCTACGTTCAAATTTTTATACGTTTTCTAAATAAATATTTTTCTTTCCTAAGTGTGGAATAACACTTTAAAAAGTGTTCAAAAAATTCTTATTAATCAAATATATAATACATTTCCCAGTGCAAGCTGCAGTGCACTTAGAAAGTTTAGTAAAAATAGGTTTGATTTCAATAAAAATGATACAGCTGTGTAAAATATTCTTGACTCAGCACGCTGTTTATAAATTATTAATTTACTTAAATACCTGATGTACTTGTATAATTTTTTTCGAGCTTTTTATCCTGCACGTAGCAGGGTAAGCAGAGGCCTAGCGTGTTGAATGGCGGAACTCAACGCCACGCTTTGCCTCGACACTAGAGAGTAGAAATTAAAGTTATAAATATTAATGTTAATAAATATTTCGTTTCCTGTGGGAAGAGTGAGAATCGAACCCACAACCTATCGCGTTTACACTCACACTGATGGAAAACTGCGCCACAACTGGCCTATTATGTACCTACACACATATATTTAATTTATAACCATTGTTACTTGCAAAACTCTAACTTTTCATTTATTTGTGGGGAAACATCTAACTGTAAACGCAAACGTTGCGGGTTTGATGCCGCCCACTCGAGGTAAAAAAAATGTATTTCCCTACACTCGTGAAGCAATGTCTCGTATTCATGCCGAAAACAGTAGATTTCATCTCCTTACTATTACGCAAAAAAAAGTGAAACTATTATTTAAATTTTAAAGATATTAAAATTTGAGGCCAGTCGTGGCGCAGGGACACAAAACACGCCACTCAACACGCAATGCCTCCATAATTCGGCAGAAAGTGGGGAACGGTGTGTCTTTACACTAGGTTCCCTCTGCCTACCCTGCAGTGTGCGGGATACAGCGTGAAGCTAAAAAAAACACACATAGTAGATATGCCTTCATAGTTGTATATGTATATTATAAGGGTAATGACCTCATTAGTACTACACACTTACATCTTATCTGAGATATGCGCCTCTCCTAGTTGGTCAGCAAAAATTAAATTTAAATGATCCTGTGCTTAGATTGCGATCGACGATTCACTGTACAACCGTCGTTTAAAGTTGTGTTAGTGTAGCTTGATAAATATATTCATTTTTTTTCGGCTTCACGCTGTATCCCTCACACAGCAGGGTAGGCAGAGGGAACTTCGTGTTTAGGCACTCCGTTCCCCACTTTCCGCCGAATTCTGGAGGCATTGCGGGCGGAACTCAACTCGACACCAGAGCGAAGAAATTAAAATATAAATATAAATAAATATGCCACTTCCTCGAGTGGGAATCGAACCCACAACCAACCGATTATACAATCACACTTTGTGCCACTGCGCCACTACCGGCCATATGTATGTAAAATAATATTTTAAAATATAACTAGATTATTTTTTATGAAGTAGGGACTATGTCTTCGCTTCGTGGCATCATGGTAAACGCGACGGTTTTGAGTTTGATCCCCACTTGGGGAATGATTATATTAACTTATTTGCTCGTTTTCTTGTTCTGCGTGATAAAACATTAAACTTATTATTGTTAATTTTCAATAAATTAAATTAGGGATCGGAGTGTCTTAACATTAGATTTAATTATCTAGAGCTAGGTTCCATTAGGCGGGGGCCTACCCTGGTATGTACAGAATACAGCGTAAAATTACAAAAAAAAAACAACAAAAAAATACCAAGGTTATCGTTTATCATATTTAACTACGTTTTATGTCCAAATATTTTTAGGAAAACTACCAGATCAGTTTTCTATCAGTTTTCTCTCTCTTAAAAACTATGCTTAACATTATTTGCAGTATTATTAGTTAAATAGAGATATGTTGGACTTATGTTCAACAAGAAATATCTCTACTTAACTATGCTTTATGCTCAAAGATGTTTTAAGAAAACTACGAGAACTATAGTTTTCTCTATCAATCTTCTCTCCCTTGAAAACTACGCTTAGCAAGCATTATTTGCATTAGATAACCTGAGATTGACATTTTGATCAAACTATCCAAATAGGCCAGATTCACGCATAGGTACAACAGAGTGGCAGAGGCAACCTAGTGTAAAGACACTCCGTTCCCCACTTTCCGCCAAATTTTAGAGTCAATGCGTGCTGAGTGGCGGAACTCAACGCCGCGCTTTGCCTCTTTAAGCGATGAAATGGAAATATAAATTTAAATAAATATTTTATTTCCTCGAGTGGGGATCGAACCCACAATTAGTCGCGTTTATAGTCACACTTTATGCCCCTGCGCCTTGATTAGATCTTATTGCATAGAATTCTTATTGTATTAATAGAAAGCACGTGTAAATTTGCATTAGTCACACACAACATTGTGTGTTCAATGTCAGCGTTTGTATATAAATTATAATAAAAACCAACTTCTTACATATCTATTAATGGAGAAAAAATGCAAAAAACAACAGTGCTAATAGATATATTGTCATAATGTAGACTTTTTTATTGTTATTTATTTATATTGTTTATTATTATTAATTAAAAGACTTACGGTGTTTAGGTACGGTTGAAATAAGTTGAAGTATTTTCACTTAATGATTTTGGATTCGATTTCTATTGGATGTTACGTTAATTAATAGTAGTATTTAAATATGCTTAATAGTTGTGTATACAATTGATTACATGTGAAATGTTTATGTTAAATTTAGTTTATTTTTTCCCAATCTAGCTAGACAAAGAGTTTTGCCACTCAATTTCGGCAAATTCTCGAAAATTGTTTAGAAATTGTATTAACACTAGCACTTAACGTTATTCCACTATTCTGTTTTTATATTTTATGTCTTTTGTTTTGGAAGGTTGCCTGTAAGAGATTGCTTGAAGCAATAAGGCCGCCTTTGCATACTTGTTTATATTTATTTCTTTTCTGTGTATATATTTTTTCTTCTGTGCAATAAAGTATAAACTAAACTAAACTAAACTAACACTAGGTTGTTCCTCAAGTGGGAATTGAACCCACAATATATCGCGTTTTCAATCACACCTTTGCTCCTGCGCCAGAACTGGCCCTAATAATAATATTTATTCTATATTAATATACATATAATATACATAATACATTTCACTAAAGAATATTATTATATTTATCTAATTTCAACGTACAGTAATTTCTTGCGCCCATAGAATTATTGCATTTCATACCGACATTCCTAAGAACGCTGAGTCAGTGCAGCAAATCTCGTACAATTTAAGATATTAATATGATCTTTGAATGCACTGATAATGCAACTCATGCGCACCGTTCCCTTTAAACTTTAGTATACACTCGTCTTTGCCTGTATTATTTTTAAATGACAAATAAACTACGTAAAAACCTTTTATTTATTTTTTTGGTGTTACGATGTATCCCGCATGTAGCAGGCTTGGCAAAGAAGCCTAGTGTTAAGACACTCCGCTCACCACTATCCGCCGAATTCTGGAGGAGTTGCGTGTTAAGTGGCGGAACTCAACGCCGCGTTTTGCCTTGAGTCTTTAATAAAGAAATGGAAATATTAAAGATTTATTTCCTCGATTGGCCTTTTATTTCTTGCTTAGATAAATCTTTAAAAAACATTTTTATTTTTATTATTGTTTTTATTAAGCATCAGTTGGTCTAGATCTGCCGCTGGTGAAGATCTCCTTATACTAATGATTCCATGTTTTGAGTAATTTTTATTAAAGAGGTCCAGAACCATTATTTACGATATGGATTAAGTGAAAAAGTCCAGTGTTCAGTTTGCCAGTAAAATTCCAGACGCTACATCTCGAATTTTGACGGAGTGTTTTAACATAGAGTTTACTCCACTCACACGAGTATATGCGGGACAAAGCGTGAAATGTAAGTTACATTTAAAACTTGAGAGAAGTGATTAATAAATTAATAATAATTTTGAGATTGACATAAAATATAATTTCACAATTTTCGTTTAATTTTAAAAACGTACTTTGAGATTCTTTAACTTATTTATTTTCATTATTATTAGTACATTCGTGAGGCCAGTCGTGGCGCAGCGGCACGAGGTGTGACTGTAAAACCGACTGGTTGTGGGTTCGATCCCCAATCGAGGAGATGAAATATTTACTTAAATTTATATTTCCATTTCTTCGCTCTGGTGTCGAGGTTAAGCGCGGCGTTGAGTTCTGCCACTCAACACGCAATGCCTCCAAAATTCGGCAAAAAGTAGGAAACGGAGTGTGTTAACACTAGGTTCCCTCTGCCTACCCTACTGTGTGCGGGATACAGCGTGAAGCTGATTAATACATTTTTTTTTTCATTACAAAAAAAAAACAATAAAATTAATTTTAATTTCCACATTACTTAGTAGTACCTACTGTACTTAATATAGTACTATAATATGTAGTAGGTGCCTATATTAAGAATTGAAAATTACGAATCATCTTTTCAATTCAATTGAATAAGACTTTAGAATTGATGAGAAGTACATTTTCATTGATTTGTATTAATTATATTTTATTATTAATTTAGTTAGTTTTAGAGGCAGAGTTTTGTCTCATTTTACTCCGATCTCTTCACTTGTTAAGTGGCAGAAATTAACATATGTATTTTGTTTGCACTCGCTCCAGAACTGGAAAATGGAAATAAATTATTGAATCTCGAAATCGAACCCACAGTTAACGCTATGACGTCCACTATGGTCTCAACATTGTACTAATCATATGCATATAATATTTATTTGTCAATGTTACAGGATTAAGGAAAGATTGATATTTTACATAAATACATATCTCTCCGGATTCCGCCCGGAACTAAACACGTAATGTCTCGAAAATTAGACAGAACGTGGGGTACGGAGCTCCCTTCCCTCTTATACTCCTACCTATGCTGTCAGACACTGAACTCACAGCCATAGCGAGTCTCACTGTCCCGCTGTGCCACAATAGTCTTCATACACAGTATATACTTTTTTAAAATATATCAGCTTCACGCGTATCCCGCACACAGCACGGCAGGCAGAGTTGACCTAGTGCCGAGACACACCGTTCCCCATTATTATACTTAATTATAATTGACATTATATTATATAATACACTATATCGATCGTGTCAAACGTTTCCGCTATATCTATCATTCAGTGTGAGACAATAGCCATAATTGCTTCCATTATGCCGTGACCGGACCAGCTTCTGAGGAATTTGCGGTTAATAACAAGAACAACTCGTGTATTGCTACTAATTGCTCGCTCTGACTTTGCCCGTTCATATTTGTTAAAAGGTCACTAAATTACTTATACGTTTACTTAACTTAACATAGCTTCACGCTGTATCCCTGTATCTGTACCGTAACAATTGGGGTTCTGTTCTCTCTGGTAGTACTACGGGGTAGTTGGAACGGAGCGCCAAATTCGATAATATAAAAGCAATTATATAATTATACAATATACTACAATTTCTCGCACACTGCAAGGTGGACAGAGGGAACCTAGTGTTAAGACACTCCATTTCGTACTTTCCACAGAATTCTGTAGCTCAACGCTGCGCTTTGCCTTAAAGCTTTGCCAGAGCGAAGAAATCAACAAACATCACTGTTTTATAAGTAACTTTATTTTTGGAAAAATGGGAATATTTTCTTAAACTTTATTAAATAAATATTAAAAGATACAGCCTAAGTCTATGAATATATTTTGTTTCTTAAAAGTGTACGTCAGAAAAAATGATGACGCTACTGACATATTTTCTCGATTTTTCGTCTCGATCGAGGAGCGCAAGCTGTTGAGCTGTAGCTCCCATTTTTCTTATGGCGACTTGATACAATAGAATAATAAAAAAAAATATAGACCACTGATAAAAACTATAATAAATATTTTTTACTTAATAAGGAATTAATATAATATTATAAGTGTATATAATGAAAAATAAAAAGTCCATCTCTATTGTTAGGACAAATGATCGAATGAAAAAAAAACATTACAAGTAATTTATAATTCCATGTTGTTTGAAAGTTAATTAGTAAAAGTCATTTGTCATATATATATATATATATATATATATATATATATATATATATATATATATATATATATATATATATATATATATATATATATATATATATACATATATATATATATATATATATATATATATATAAATATATATATATATTTTTCTTTTTATTTTTTATCAGTACTAAGTATTATTAAGCTGAAGTATTCATTTGACTAAACGCATTAGTCTCAGGAACTACTAAATTGTTTTAATCCATAAAAACATAAATTTGAGTTCCACCAATCAACACGCAATGCCTCCAGAATTCGGCAGAAAGTGGGGAACGGAGTGTCTTAACACTAGGTTCCCTCTGTCTACCCTGCTGTGTGCGGGATACAGCTTGAAGCTGATATATATCCATTTATAGAGCAGTAATAAAGGCTATATTTCATCATGTTAATTGTTTGGATTAAACCACTGATCTGCGATTAGAATTACCTTGAACGCTTAGTGTGTGTCATGTATCATAGATATATCTTAAATTATGTCCATTGAGACGAGGTCACAATTAAAACGTGGCTCTTTCTTTTCAGCTTCACGCTGTATCCCGTACGCAGTGTAAGCAGTGTTAAGGCACTCCACTTCCCACTTTCCACCGAAGAATTCTGGAAGCATTCTATCAGTCTTTTATATAAGAGATATTTCTCACGATAGAGTACCTACTCGAGTTAATAGTTTATATTTATTTACTTAACAGTTATTACTCAATTATAAAGTTTTCCTACATTGTAATACATAAACAACCTAATAAAATGTAAGTAAATGACGTAATTGTATGAACGTGCACCGTAATTATTATATATGTATACAATAGGTACAAGAAATATCTATTAAAGGATAATTAAAAGAATCGGAGGGAACCTGCTGTTAAGACACTCTATTGTGAAAGTGAGAACTATCGAGTGAGGTCAGTCGTGGCGCAGGGACACAAGCCTAAAGAGTGTAAGCCCAACAGGTTGAGGGTTCGATTTCCACTTGAGAAAATGAAAAGATATAATATTTTCATTTCTTCACTCTTTTGTCGAGGCAAAGTTCGGCGTTAAGTTCCACTCCAAACGCAATGCCTCCAGGATTCGGTAGAAGATTAGGAGCGGAGGCATAACACTAGGCTTCCTGCCCACCCTGTTACTTCTGTTACAGTGCCTGAAGCTGAAGAATAAATCTTGTTTTTTACAAAGCTGATATTAAGGTCTATGCTGTCTTTGATTAGGTAATATATATATTGATAAAACTTAATCGAATTCAGTACATGCATAATAATGGAGTAAATGTCATTTGTTTTTTAAACATCACCTCGACATTTTTAACAATGTTAAAGCGTTATTCCACACTAACCAAAGAACCTCGTCACCTCGACAGTTTCAAATGTATCTAATATCTAAAAATATCATATTCAGACAACACCGCGTCAAAAACTATCATATTCAGACAACACCGCGTCAAAAAATATCATATTCAGACAGCACCGCTTCAAAAAATATGATATTCAGACAACACCGCGTCAAAATGATAGTTAATGCAAAAACTATTGCAAATAATTTAAAACTAATTAAAAGCAACAAGTTTATTTCGCAGACGCTGGCACGCTTTGATCCTTTATCTTATCTGACATCTACTGAATTGTTTATAGAATTGTTTATTTCTAGAAATTACAAAGTGTCGTTGGGACTATTAAACCAATTATGGAAGGACAGTCCGATTTATTTATATATTTAATTAAGATTTTAAAGATATTCTGCCATTTAACTTAGCCTTTTATAGTATTTGTAATTATCATTAATAGCTTGCGTCTGCCCACGACTTCGCTTTAAATTCATAAATTCATAGAGAAATGGATAAATAACAGAATAACTTTGAAAATGAAAAAAAAAACACTTAAAGGTTTAGTCTATAAAAGTATATTAGGTTTATGCTCTATAAAAAGATGCAAATAAACATATTACAAAACCATTTTTTTTATAAAAAATAATATAAACAATAAATAATTTTCTTACTTAAAAAAATAAATTCAATTTCATTATTCAAATACCTATGAGAGATCGGTCGTCTAACATGAAATGTGCATATTCTTTAAACACATGTTATATAAGAAATACAGTAAAAATAAGACTTTATGTATAGTTGTAAATTTTGTTTTCTTTCTATCTGTGGCTAAATAGATACTGCTGTACCTTGCACGTGTAAACGTGACCTTCATTTTATATGGTAAACTAAACAGTAACTAAATAACCTAGTCGATAAGTTTATAATTTTATTCTTTATATTATTTCCTTTTTCGAAGTGGGACGAATCTAGTTATTAGTGTTAGAAATAGTCTTTTGTTCATTTTTCAGCTTATTTTTTATAGTTTGTGACTAGTGACCTATTAAGTTTATTTATTTAATAAGTTGACTGGTATATTTTTGCGTTTCAATGAATCATTTTTTTTTAATTTAAAAATAAATTATTTTTGAACATAGCTCTAGTGTTATTTTCATTTTTAATTAATTAATTATTAAATTATATTTAAACGCAATATAATTAATATTTATGAAATATATGTGTATAAAAAATTCCAAGCGTCTATCATCTAACGTTCTGTTACGTTAGACGGGAACTACAAGGGATAAATAAGTTTTAGTATTGCACTAAGAGATGGCGCTGCATGTAGGACTTAAGTCAAAACTTCTTACCAATCTTATAATAGATGGCGCTGCTCGTAATCTGAAACAAAGTTACTCTTATTAGATTCTATTATACAAGTTAAGGGCTGTTTTCTTATTTGCTTTAAATATTATAGATTCGTTCAAAGTCAAGTTGAGCAGTTAAACGAAAAATGTAGACTACTTTTTTTTGTCAGTGAGGCTAGTGGTGGCGCAGGGCATAATATGTGATTATAAACGCCACAGGGTATGGGTTCGATTACCACTCGAGGAAGTGAAATACTAAATATTTTCATTTGTGCGCTCCGGAGTAGAGGCAAAGCGCGGCGTTGTCGAGTTCCACCACTATACACGCAATGACTCCAGAATTCAGCGGAAAATGGGGAAACGGAGTGTCTTAAGATTAGGTAGCTTTTGTCTACCATGCTGTATGTGGAATTAAAGTTAATTTTTATTTAGTCTGAAAAAGCCATAGAAAAATTAATACCTTTTACCAACTCTGCTGCTGCTACTGTATCGTTTTTTTTAATTTATATGTTTATAAATAATAAACTTTGGTACCTATTGTGTAGTAAAATAAGCAAACCCAATGTTTTCTTTGCCATTTGATTATGCTACATAATTATTTATCTTAAGTATTTATTTATATAGGTATCTGAATTTTTATTTGAAAGTGCAGTTAACGTCGATTATGGTAAAACTGCCAAGTTCATATTATTTAAAAATAATATTGGAATCGCATAATAAATAAAAATATTTTAAGAAGTTTGGAACTAGGCGTAAGAAGTAATAATATAACATTAAACATTCTTACGTTATAAGAAATAATATTATTAATATTTAACTTATTGGAAGTTTAAATCGATTTCCAAACATCGATATTAAATAAGAATCGATTTAATAGCAGCTGTATTACTAAAGCACAAACTATAAGGGGTGGTAGAGTCCCCTAAAAAAGTGATGGGCGTCACCCTAGGGTGGGGATCCGTGAGGTCACTTGAAGTCATCTGGCGATTTTTTCCACAAGTCAAATTATGGGGTGGCAGAGTAAATTATGTGAGTTTTTTTGAATATTTTTTCATCTTTTTTTAATGGTTTTTTATTTAGTTAATTATAGATGGTAAGTTTTGTCGGCCACAGTTTGATTGTCGTTTAAGTGTTGCTTTAAAAAAAACGACAGTCATTAGTTGTATATTAAGCAGGTAAATATATTTCCGTACAGGAAGTTCATGTTTAGAGAAAGGAAATAAAGACTAACTAACCCATTTTTCAATTTTTTCCTATTAACATATTGCAGTGATTTAGGGAGCGTTACTTTTTATATTTTTTCCAAAGAATATAGAGTATGTATAATACAGATAATTTTATAAATGTCAATTTTAAATTTGTATCAATTTAATTGCTATTGTAATAATATTGAAAAATACCTCGGCAAAGCGTGGAGTTAAGGTTCGTTATGTGTAACTCTATGCTTATTAAAACTGTTCTCACAAAATCTCATGTTACGTAAAATATAGTTTTTTTGAATTTCAATTTGGATATTTTCTTACTTTTCGCTTTTCTTTCATAAAAAAAATAATAGTTTAATAAAAAAAATGTTATTTCACAACTTTGAACCTATTTCTATCATTATTCATTATACCAACAATCAGATAGGCCTAGTCTATACACCGTGACATTATATAAATGTTAATTCTTATAGAAAATAAAGTTGTAATAAACATGTAATGAATATATTAATCAAACGACATATCATTTATCTTGCCTTTACAACTCTATTATACGTAAATTAGACGACTACTTCAATTATTATATTATGTTTTGTGAATTAGACTCTCATAGCTCAGTGAATATTTTTTATTGGCTTCATACTGTATTTTACATAGTGCAGGATAGACAGTGAGAAAGTGGCAAACAGAGTGTCTTAACACCAAGTTCCCTCTGCCTACTCTCCTACGAGCGGAGTACAGCGAGAGTAAAGTTACTGGAGGCCGTCGTGGCGAAGCGACACAAACGTGTGACTGTAAACGCAACGGTTGTGAGTTCGATTATCAATCAGGAGAAATAAATATTTAATATTTTCATTTCCTCGCTCTGGTAACGGTACGAAGCGCGGCTTTGAGTTTCGTTTCTAACACCTCTAAATACGAGCACGCAATACCTCTAAAAACCTTTGGAAAATGGGGAACAGAAGTGTCTTAATGGGAACAGAGTGTCTTAACACTAGGTTCCCAGGTTCCCTCTGCTTACTCTGCAATGTGCGGGATACAGCGTAAAACTGAATCAAAAAATATACCTCAATAGTAATTAAAAAAATGTTTTAAACTTTTATAAATATACGATGCCTTATTAAAAGTTCAATGAAATAAATTCAGCTTTGAAATACACGATGTTAACTTTGAAGTACTTTACTATAGTGGATTAGTTAAGTTTATTTATTATTACAGCCGTATTGAGGTAGTTAAATTTATGTTACTTTGCGGTGGTCGCGAGTTTGATGCCATAACGTTGAGGTAAACATCTATTTAAAATGATTTTTGATATTTATATACAGTAGGTAAGTGAGTAAATAAATATTGAAGATCTCAATTTATAAGAGTGACGTGGTAGGAAAAAACAAGATTTTTTTTGTTCTTTTTGTAATATTTGAATTGATAAATTACAATTTTTTGTGAGTTTGGTCCTTTAATTTTTTTTCACAATTCCCATTAAATCTGCATACACCATCCCTGAAAAAACATATTTAAATTAACACCGCTGTTTAATTGACCTGAGCTATTATTTTTATTTTTTATTAATTATTTTAATATTTAAAACACACACGTTTCTCACGCCCCGGAATTCTATAGGCATTGCGAACCCATAGTTAGCTACTAAACCCATAGCTAGACGCTATGCCGCTATGACCTTAGTACCTATAGATAAATATAATATAAGTGAAAAAATTATAATAACTAATATATGATTTTCCTTATTCGTCGTATGACCGCCGCCCATTCTCTGTAATGCATAAAACGTCCTCCTCACAATGACATCTTGAATACTAAACTGCCATTGTTTTGTTTTAAATAAAGCATGACACGTTAATTAATTTTTACTAACAACCTTTTTATATTTATAATTATAATTATCTTTATACAAAACTGTACTGGCGCAGCAGGACTGTTATTATGATAGTTGTGAGTTCGATTCCCGCTACGAGGACCGAGTTCTGATTCACCCTTTCTGGTAACAAGATAAAGAGCGGCGTTGAGTTCCGTCCGTCCGTTTCTATTCTCTATTTACGGGATACAGGATGAAGCTAAAGAAATTGTATACAAAATATATAAGAAAAAAAAGCATTTTATTTTTGTTCCCTGTTATGTTTGTGAATTTAAATACAGTAGAGGATCAGTTAACAGAAGGTATATAATACCTAACTATATTTTAAGTATTGGTAAAACAAATTAATTGATTTAATGATTTATTGATTATTTCCATCACTTTAACGTATTTAAGTAAGAAAATGCAAATAAATGTAGCAAAATATTATTTTAAATGATATATGACTTGATTTGATTTGATGAGTTTGACTTTGCTTCAAATTAAAATAAAATAAAAAAAACACTAGGCATACCTATGTATCTTTAGCTAACTTTAACTATCAGATTTCAAAAGCCCTATATCACTTAAAGCCCAACCGGACACACCAATAATTCTTTCCAGCAAAGTATCACGATCAACTTTATAAAATTCAGCTTGCAAATAAATATTCTCCACTAATTAAAACTAAACGTTAAATGTCATATAATAAACTTAATTATAGACGTTCCACGATCACGAAGTACGGTTATATCCTTGCAATAATAATAAAGTATAGAAAATCTATATAATAAACTAGTTCAATTTTCATTAAATAATACTGTTTGCGGAAGTAATTTATCGATGGTCCATAGGTAAAGTGGCGAAAGCGAAAAATCGCAAATTTTTTAATCGCTGTTTTAAACTACAAAGTTAAATAATGTTTTTTTGTTTCAAAAAAAAAAAAAATTAGCTTCACGCTGTATCCCGCACACAGCAGGGTAGGCAGAGGGAACCTAGTGTTAAGACACTCCGTTCCCCACTTTCTGCCGAATTCTGGAGGCATTGCGTGTTGAGTGGCAGAACTCAACGCCGCGCTTAACCTCCACACCAGAGCGAAGAAATGGAAATATAAATTTAAGTAAATATTTCATCTCCTCGAGTGGGGATCGAACCCACAACCAGTCGGTTTTGCAGTCACACCTCGTGCCGCTGCGCCACGACCGGCCTCTCTTTTTTTGTTTCAAATTTTCTAAAAAAAAAGTTATTTATGCGTTTTTTGAACGTGTATATAATGAAAAATTAACCTTGTTAGTATTTCAAAACAGCAATAAAGTATATTTGAAATTTTTCACTTTCGATACTTTACCTAGAGACCGTCGTTATATTCCTGCAAGTTTTAGTTACTTGTTATTGAGAAAGTAATTTATTAGGTTAAATAAATAATATTAATATTTTGTAATTAAATATTTATTATATAGACAGACAAATGATAGTTTTTTTTTTAATTATGTAATCAATGTTAATAAAAAAAATTTTTCATCGTAGTAGCCTACAGTAAGTAAAATAACTAATTAACTCTTCTTTATGTATCAACTCATTTTACTTTTTTACTCATTATAGGAGCATTTTGTGCTAGATGAATAAAAAGAAATTAGTTTCAAATTATTCCCGTTTTAAGTACTTTCATAATAAACTTAAATAAATATAATTCAACTACACCATGTCGGTAAAAATTTTAACAAACAAAAGTAACAAACTATTATTAAACTACACAATTATACCAGTAAATTACACCCTAGTTTAGTAAATGGCTATAATAAAAGTGGGATGGTACAAAAATTTTTTGGGGTAAATCGGTAAATGTTAGATCGGGAGGGCGGTCGACCGAGAAATTGCCTTTTTCAACGAATCGCATTACAGATACAGTTGATATGATCGATTGATGGGATTTTTCGTGATGTAGTTCCCCTTAAGCCACCTTTGGTACGTTATATTTCCATGTGGTTCGCATGGTTTTCATATTTGAAAGTAATAATTGAACAGATTCGAAAAATTTTTGAACATTTTCTTAGTTCGTCGTTACAGAGCCTCTGTTGTGGGTTCGATTATCACTTTATGAATTATTTTTATTTTTTCTCTGCTGGTAACAAGAGACAGCGTGGCGTTGAATTTCATGGCGCTGTAAGAAGAATAGAGTGTAAATATTAGATTTAAAAGAAATTTTCATGATAAGATGAAATGTTGATATAAAAAATAATTTGTATAGAAAAATAATATCTACACAATGATTTTTTTTGTGCTATTTTATTTTCAAAATCAGAAGAATTCACAAAAGTATTTTTAAAAAATGTTAAGTTAAGTTAAGTGTATTATGAAAAAAAAGTGCTTATATTTTTTTTTTTAAACAGTTTTATAACTTAACAAACATCGATACAAAATCCGAATGTATAAGCCAATAAATCACTCGAGAAATCAATGGCCGTATTGATCAGATCGAGTAATCGTACCCTAACGACAGTTATCAAGGTTTTTGTGGACCTTTTGTGACCGAAAATAGAAATTTGCATTGAAATAGCACGGATTTGCATATTGGGTTACAGATTTAGTTTTTGCATAACAAAACTATTCAATTGTATGACTTAGAATATACCTGGTTATACAGCGTGTTCTTAAAGGTTAAAATAAACCACCTTAATTATTAATATCTTTATTAAGCGTTAAATTTAAAAATATATATATTGTTAGTAATTGGAAGCCGTTAAAATAAAAAAAAAACACGATAAAAACACATATCGTCTATATGTTTCTAGACTATTTGGAAAGATATACTATGTAATTGCAATAAGTGATATGTAACACCTAATGACAATCAACTGCTCCCGATTGACTTTTTTTTTCGAATTGGCTTTAATGCTGTTCACTTGGACTGGCCTTGTCAGCGTCACCGGGCGGAGAAGCCCCCGATTGACACAATTCCACTGCTTTTATAGTCTTTTTCACCAACACATAGGGTATATGTTGGTGACTTTTACACGAGTTCGCTAACAACTACTTCGGCAATTAAAAAGTTATGCATGAAATAATTAAGGTACCTACTTAAAATAAATATATAATTATGTATTATAATCATCTTTTTTTTATTTGTAATGAATGATTAATTTAAAATATATTTTTTTAATGTATAATGTATAAATTTATGTATAAATTTTATGATATAATGTATAATTTTTTTTAATGTATAATGAAATGTTTCTCAAATCTTTGGTTAAAATCATCAACACAGTAGTATATTATTATTTTGAAACACACTGTATATTGTTGCTACGTACATTGTGTACTTCGATATGCTTTTAAACAATTTTTGTCGTTGTCAGAATGCAATCCGTCATTTTATGCTAATTATAAGAAATAACATGATGGAACTTAAAATGAAAAATTATATAGATGTTTATATGTTTTTGTGACTAAATTAATATTATGGCGATATATTTATAGAAATGCTATAAGCTAATATATTTGCAAAAAACACCAAATATATCGACCTAATAAAGAATTATATTAGTTTCAACTCAGTTAATATCGAAACTAATTTAAATACAACACATTATTTATTATAACCCTGAACCGCCACCATACATCCATAGAGACCTTACGTGTCGTCACACTAACAAATGCTTTCTAGACCTTCATTGAAAGTAACCCTTCGAAGAACTAACGAACTTATACAAAACCGTATGCAAATATAAATCATCACAAAATCACAATAGCATATAGAAATACTCTCAGGTGCTCAGATGAACTCTATCACAATGGTTCACGTAAAAAATATACTCCCATTATTGTAGCTAACTCGGGGGTTTGCGGGTAGTCTATTTAATATGCGTGTGAATGTTTCTTATTACATTATATTGATTGTATAATGTTTTTGTATTAATTTTCAGATTCTAACGTTGTTAGTGTTGATAGGTTTATGATGAAGAAAGTTATAAATAGTTATAAATCGCTCATTGTACCGGTGCAAGTGTTTCACTTTGAATAATTTAATAAATTCATATTAAAAAGATTGTTTAAAATATTGGTTTTCAAATAAATTAATGTCAATTTAATATACATTGGCATTATTTTTTTATATTACTACTTAGCTATAAGCTATAAGTATCAGTTAAAAATCAAAAAATAATTTTAAACAGACAAAAAAATATTTAAAATAAATAAGAAAGGGTAGCTTCAAAGAAAAAATTAAACGATACTACTTTCACAATAAGTATCTAACACAAAAACTGTGGGACAGATTGCATGAGCCTCCAAACGGATTCACTTTCTACGCAGGTGTTAAAGCGACCCCGAAGACTTCCTGCCCTAAATGAAAGGGTTAACTGACAATCGATAACAAAAAAGCATTCCTTTGTTAAATCTCAGGTGGCGGTGATGTATTTTTTAACTTGGCACAGGTTAAGTGAAAGTAACGTAAGATTTTTTTTAAGCTTATGGATAGGGTTAAATGTTTGTAGAGTGTCTATTATTAATATTGTAAAAAATATCGTAAATAAGCTCTCTTTGCCAAGTACTGAATTATTGACGAAATATTTTTTGTTTTTATAATATATCAATTTTTATGCCTGTGTTATTTAGGATGGGGAAACAAATCCAGTGTTAATTCACTCTGTATTTCAATATCCTTCTATTTTAAAGACTTTTTTGCGAAACGCAAAGCTGTACTTTATATAAGACTCCTCTGCGAACTTGAAGCTCCAACTATACGAGTTGTTACAGTACGTATACCTTGTAATTACTCTGCCGCAGCATAGATTCAATTAGTGACTAAATTTATAAATATTTACCAATAGTAAAATATTGATATTTATGATACCGGTATTAATGGCATTATATATTATGAAAATAAAAAACTGACCCACCGAGGGTTCCGTACCAATTTCAAAATTGGAGGTCAACAGGAAGTACAACTTATAAAAGTTGACAAACTTAAGTTTGCGGATGCATGCTGCACCTATTTTGTATGAAATTAAATATAAATATACACTTAAAATGTTTTTTTTCTATGAGATACCAATAAATATTCACTTTGGATGTTTATTGGTTTCCTTTATTTTTATTCAAAGCTCTCACTTAGCCAAATTTCAAAACGGTATGTTCACGGGTAGTGCTGTAGTTGCTTCCCTATAAGTCTTGTTTAAAAAATGTAGTTTCCATTACATATAATCACAAAATTTGTAGAGGATGCACGGTTTGCGAGATTCACTCGCAGTTGGCCGTATTTTTTCTTTGTGTCTGTTGATCTTAAAGAAAAAAATAATAATAAAATCATCTTACTATGTATGCATATATAAGAATAATTGAATGATATGAATAATTTATTATTTCATATGCACAAATATATCTTAAGAGTTTTGTATTTTTGTTTCCAATTTCTTCCTTATTATTTTTTTTTAATCTTCTATAAAAATAAATGAAACCTTAAAAAAGCAATGAATTTTCATTATAGAAATAAAATAAAAGTAATTAAAAAATATATACGTGCTATAGTTATATGAGCGTTAAAAAGTTGCACATAATTATTTATGCTTAGAGACCAACCTTTTAATGGATGGATAGTATTAAACGGAGATTATAAAATATACAATAATACTTAATGTCACTGGAAACCACCGTAAGTTACATTTAAGTGTGTCTAAACATATATAATATGTAACATTTTAGATGTAAATTGTCGTATCTACATGACAGGATGGAAAGACAGGTGCGAATAATTACTATTAGGTACACTTTTTACTTTTAAATTTATTCTTTTACCTTTTAATCTATTAATAGTAAATGATGGTAAGTGAACGTATATAAAAAATAATGTAGCTTAATGTCATTTGGACCAGCTCGATAACACGGCACGGGTTAAAAGTTTTAGGTATATTTTTCTAAGTAACTTCCACTAGCCTACCACTTTTCGTAAAATAAATCAGATTCACGTTGTATCCCGCACACAGCAGGGTAGGCAGAGGTAATCTAGTGTTAAAACACTCCGTTTCCCACTTTCTGCCTAATTCTAGAGGCATTGCGTGTTGAGTGTCAGAACTCAACGCTGCGTTTTGCCTCGACACCAGAGCGAAGAAATGGAAATATACATTTTAAATAAAGATTTCATCTCCTCGAGTGGGGATCAAACCCACAACCAGTCGGTTTTATAGTCACACTTTGTGCCCCTTCGCTACGACTGACCGTTTTTTAAAATAAAAAAACTTAATTTTTTACAATAGCACTTATTTATATCTTTTTCTACTTTAACGAGATTTTTTTATTATAATAAATAAAAAACTAAAACTTAACAAACAGTAGTGCCAATAAAAAGGAAACATTAATTGAATGTCTTATAATGTAATGCGTATACAAATGTGAAATGTAAACGTACACACGTTGTGGGTTTGATATCCACTAGGAAACATTACGTTAGAAAAAATATTTTCACTTTCTTGGCCAGAGAAAAAGCTGCGTTGAGTTACGCCAGTCAAAATAGTCCTTTAATGATTTCCAATTGAAGCGCAAAGTGTTTTAGCACTTAAGATTTTTTTCTATTTATCCCACTAAATGTAGTAGATACTATAAAGAAAAAAAAATATAGGCATTATAATTTACAGTAAAAAAAACCAGTACCAAAGGGAAGATATTCATTATCAGAGTGAACGATAAAATTTGTTGGGAGACTCATAAAGTGTTTAAGATATATTTTAACTTCTTGGCAGCCGCTTAAGCTAGCATTTCTGAAGACGCATCCGGAGTAAGTGGAAGCTAAATTAACTGAAACTGAGAATTACTTATTATGAAATAGAGTTTCTGCCAATAGCCTTGTATAAGATGATATAAATACTTATACTATAGAACAATAAAAAAAATGTTTTGTCAAAAATTGAGAATGTCGTAGTATAGTACAGCGTCTGACTGTAAACACCACATTCGTAGGTCAGATTCCCATTAGTAATTTAACTTAATGTATAACAACATACAAAACTACTATATGCCTATGGGCGTAGGATTGGGGGAGGCCTGGAGAGCCGGGCCCTCTCCAGAATAGTCCTTGCCCATTACAATTATACTCATAATTTTAACCTTATAAACTCTTCACCCGGGAATAAAACCCACAACCAAATCCAGCACCACTTCACAAAATAGACATTAATTCATTTTCTCCTCTCCTTTCCAAAAACAGCTTTTTCAGAAAACAAACCATACAAATTTGGCTCCGTTACAATTTTATTATATGTATTGAAATGTTTATGGGCTGCAGCATTTTATTACGTGTATTTGATTTTAGCTTAGTTTTACAGCGGTCGTAAAATGGGGATTGTCTTATTGCTGCTCATCGTTTATGTTAGCTCAGACATTGTACTTGACACGCGCGTTCCCATTTTAAATACATACGAGTATGTAGGCATGGTATTGTGGCGCAGTGGAGGATGGATATTATAGGAGGATAGGAGGAATAGTAGGAGTTTATTTTTAAAAACGTTATTCTTTTTAACTTGTTGGGCTAACAACGCCGTATTGTCTTAAGGTTTATCGAGGTTCTGCCTATTGAGTAACATTCGTTAGTTGGTATAAGATAAAAATTACTTAAATATTTTTAACTTTACACGCAATGCCTCCTGAATTCGGTGGGAAATGGAAGTATCTTAATGGGAGCGGAGTGTCTTAACTCTAGGTTCCCAGGTTCCCTTTGCCGATCGTGCTATGTACGGAATACAACGTGTAGCTAATAAAAAAAAATCAAGTTAAAATGAAGTTTAACTTCTTATACCAACCTATTTAATTAAAATTGATATTATTATTACCAAATTCAGACAAAATGGAGTCCTTGAGCTATTTACATATCTTGTATTTCCAAATATAGATGGATTGATTGAGTATCTCCGAAGCGTAAAATTTTGTTTGATATCCTTGTTCCCTTTGTGCAACCCTTAGGGTAGATACGTTTGAAATTTCACTTTAGGGGATTTTAGGTATCTGTCGGATATCCCGTCCAGACGATTGCTGATATTTAGCTTTCGACGATGTTCATGAAAGTTCCAATGATAAGGAAATGGATATTGTTAAATGTAAGATTAACAGAGGCCAGTCGTGGCGCAGGGGCACGAAGTGTGATTGTAAACACGATTAGTTGTGGGTTCGATCCCCACTCGATGAAATTATTTATTTATTTAAATTTATATTTCCATATCTTCGCTCTGGTGAGGGTAAAGCGCGGCGTTGAATTCCGCTACTCAACACGCGATGCTTCCCAAATTTGGTGGAAAGTTGGGAACGGAGTCTTAACACTAGTTTTCCGTGAGTGTTTGGTGGTGGAATTCAATGCTGAGCGTTGTCTACCAGAGCGGTAAAATAGAAATAATTAAAATATATTCATTTCCCCGAACATGGATTGAACTCGCAACCGTCGCGTTTACATTCAGAATTGACCTTAATTCTCCTGATAAAAATAGTAAAAAACTTTTGTGTATATTTAACAAACATTTTATCGATAATAATTTATTATTGTGATCATATAAATATCTAGTTTGACTATGAATAAAAAGGAGTCAAACGTTATATAACAAAACAATTATTCATGCATACTTATATTTATTTTATATGACATTTAGCTTAGCTAAACCGAAATTAAAATATAATAATTATTATTTATAACCTTCACGCTGTATCCCACAATTGGCAGTGTAGGCAAAGATAAGATAGTCTTTAAATTCGAGACATTGTATAATGAGTAGCTTGTACCTTTTCTCAGTTATCAGAGTGAAGAAAATAAAATGAAAAATTACCCCAACTGAAAACCGAACCCACAACAGTCGCAATTACAGGCAGGATGAGCCACTGAACCTAATCTTTGCTAAACTAATGCTCAAACTTAGAAACAAGATTAAGAAATCCCAGCAATAAATCACTCCATTCCACGATTTCTGCTTAATACCTCCATTGTAACTATTCAAAGTTAACTCTAGTTTCCATACAAAATGGTTATAACCAAAGCTAACCAAAGATTAAAGGTAATTCCCCACTGACACACAATACCACAAATCTGCTACGGAACACAAATCACAATTCTGATTTGCATATCACATGAAGGCACTGGGCCCACGCTACGAATGTATTAACGCATAACATGGCATGCGTTTAGTTGTACAAGTCTACTTGCTTACAAATGGAATGGGGTAGGTATTATTTTGTGATGTTTAAAGTATGTAGTTATATGTTTTGGAGTTATAAATTAATTGAAATTGTGTCTTAAAGCGCGGCGTTGTGTTCCGCCACTCAGCATACAGTACATCTTTGAACTGTTGCTTTGTGGATTGTTCAAGATTTTTGGTCAAATAATTTACACGTCGAAACTGCTACTGGGTTTTTAAACATTTTTAAAGTGTTATTCCACACTTAGGAAAGAAAAATACTTATTTAGAAAACGTATAAAAATTTTGAACGTAGCGGGACTCGAACCCGCGCCTCCTGGAAACCGACCAGGACCGACCTGGTCGGTTTCCAGGAGGCGCGGGTTGCTATTGGGTTGTTCTGTTTTATGTTTAGTAAAAGTTAAATAATTTACTAGATGGCCTAAATTGCTTAGTAATGAAATATTATGTTGATTTTAATGAATTCTCACTAACTTTTTAAATGAAATAGGAAATTACTTGATCTCGTAATATTATAACTGGCAACATCAAAAATGCATCTCTCAAAGTAGTTGTGACGCAGCAGTAACCCAAAGAATGTGGATTCGATCGTCACTTCAGTAAATAAATTGTTTTCTTTTTCTCGCTCTGTTAACATGATAAAGCGCGGCGTTAAAATCTGCTATTAAACACAAAATATATCTAATTGAGCTGACAGCGGTAATATCTTGACTCTTGACACAAGGTTTACTCTGGCTACCCTGCTTATGCAGGATACAGTGTGAAGCTCAAAAAAATATTAAAACTTGTACAAGTGAATGAACTATTCAAATGTATTCACATACAATTTGAATGCTTGAACGTACGTTTAACCGCTGACTTCCGTGCAGGTTTTCATAAAAACCTTATATATTTGTTATAGAGACTAAATACGACTAAATGATAATACTAATATATGAGATACCATATCAACTAGCAACTTTGTTTGCATGGACTTTAAGACGTAATTTTTCCCCCTTTTCGTCATTTCGGTAGGAATATCAGAAAATCCTTTTTCTGTATATATATCCAAATTTTAACTTGTTAAGTCCAGTTGGTTCGTCTATCAGCGGTTACAGAAGAGTTTCACATTATATGGATTAATGTGAACACGATATGGTATTTTTGTGCGTAGGATGAAAAAAATTTAGTGACAAATTCGAATCATTTTTCTTCTAATCGAAAACAAATATATACTTTTGACATTTTTAAGTGTTATTCCTCACTTATACGTTACCTAAATAAGTACAAATGTATACGTGTGACTGTAAATGCGAAAGGTAGGGTTTGATTCCCATTTGACGAAATTAAATATTTAATTTCCTCGCTTTGGGGTCGAGGCAAAGGCCGCTTTAAGTTCCGCTACTCAACCTCCAGATTTCCGCGAAAAGTGAGAAGCGGAGTGTCTTGACACTAGGCTCCCTCGGCCTATCCAACATGAACTGTAAAGAAGAATAAGATATACCTAATATAATACAAACTGAAATAGGAACAAATACGATCAATAGTTGAAAAGGAAAAATTGTAATATTATCAAAGATGTCCTCCCTATCAAATGCATTATTCAAAAATTCAGAAATAACAAATTCAACGTACATTTTACATGTGTGCGTACCCAAGGGCACTATATCACGCACACATAGAGAGCAAATAAAATGTCGTGTACTAATAAAGAAAAGCGTCGTGGTGTGAGTGATCTAAGCCTTTCTTCTTAAGAGTGTGTGTGTGATTTCTTTACGGCTGATCTGAAATTTTACATGTATTGGTGTACACACATTCACATTGTATGGTTGGGGGAGGTACCATTTTTTATCTTTAGTATATTTTTTTACGAAAAAGAATATTATGTTCGTATAAATATTTTTCACATAATTTGAAGTCGTAATAGTAATTGTGGATAAAATTTATGTTCTATATTTAATTTATTTAATGAAATTGAAATTTCGCTAAAGTAATGCACCTGAATAAATATGACATTCTTCTTCATTTATTCTTCAAAGCGCTATATTGAGTTCCTCTAGATGCAGTGTCCAATGAGTTATGATCGAAGTGGATAAATGATCCAGATCTATACCAAGAAAATATGACGAATAAAACTTATAATATAAATAGTTAAATACCTACATCTTATATTATATGCCAATACAAAAACAGACAAATTCACGTATTTCCTTACATATACAGACTCAACATTTTTTTCTCAGTACTACAGTAGTGTGCGTAAAGGTATACAGCATTAGTGTGACTTCTATTCAATCTTCTTACGTTCCATTTCGCAGGGACATTTGATTCCATCCCTTTCCATCTAATAAAAAGTCGCTATATTCCATCCCGCTCACTCGTAACGGGCTTAGAACCGTGATATATTGTATTCAATGGATTTTTCGTTTCGAAATGGAATTTCTTCGAGTCAGGTAGGATGTTAGATCAAACCACAATTTCCTTATTTCGTTTGTATGAAAGTAAATTTCAAGTATGTACTTCATTTTATGTATATTTTCATATGTCTTCTCTAATATTTTAAATAAATTGGTTAAATCAGCTTCACGCTGTATCCCGCACACAGCAGGGCAGACAGAGGGAACCTACTGTTAAGACACTCCGTTCCCCACTATCCACCGAGTTCTGGAGGCTGGCCTCTTATATTATTTTCATTAATTGGTAATATTTATTATTTTTTAGTAATATAATAATGTTTTTGTCTTGTTATAAATATATTGGTTGAGTTACGTCGCTTTTGACACCACGGTAAGGTCAAGTATACTTCTAAATGTGGATGACTTTTAAAAGTTCAAGTAACTTTACTAGAAGAAATAATATTTCTTAAAGTAGTCCAATGTAGATAAGGAATAAATCAAATATCTCAACTAAACTCAAAAACCAATGTCTTTAAAATAGGCAAAAAGTGGAGGTGACAGTGGTACAAGTACATACGTGTAACCATTACTAGAATTTCGTTTAAGAAACGTGAAGCGATTGTTTTTTTCTTTATGTTTTAGAGATTTTTCAAGTTTATTTGTAAGTATGATGGAGCCTTTTTACTTTAATGAAATAAATAATTGGAAGCTTGAGATTACCTAACAATGTGAACAACGAAACAAATTTTTGTACACAATTTCATACTTTTATTCTCTCTTAATAATACCTGATTCATATATATTGATGTAATTATTTCTATGACGATATTTTTTATACAATTTTCTTGAAATGAAAATCAGCTTCAATATAGTTGTATCCCCACACACAATAGGGTAGGAAGAGGGGACCTAGTGTTGAGACACTCCTTTCCCCACTTTCCCGCCGAATTTTAGGGCATTGCGAGTTAAGTGGCGGAACTCAACGCCGGGCTTTGCCTGGACACCGGGGTGAAGATATGGAAATATAAATTTAAATAAATATTTCATTTCATCGAGTAGGAATCGAATCCACAACCAGTCGCGTTTACAGTAACACTTTGTACCCCTTTGTTGTATTTGAGTAAAAAATAAAGAACCAATTTTCTTTCTTTTTTTTCTAACATCTATAATATATATAAGTATTACAATATTTTGATTAGTTGAGATTAGAACTGATACCTTAAAAATTCAGCCGTGTTACTATTGTGCCACTAACTGTTTAGATTTCAAAGATGGAATATATTTTTCTAAAATAATTGTTTGATTTTTTTCAAATAATGAAGATTATTTTAATTTTAACTATTAAAGAAGTACTTCATAATTTTTTCTTACTTTTACAACAAAATACATGATATCACTTAAAAATAAAAAAAAATGTTAAAAGATAAAGAAGCACCGCTTTCCGAAATATCATAGTAACAGTCAAACATCAAAACCACGTTTATTACACGTAACACATCACGTAACAATACGTGATCACTAAGCATTCGACATCAAAAAAAAAAGCGCCCTTCGGGTATTCCGGAAAATTGGAATCTCCGAAGAATGGGATATATTTTGAATTTTTATTATGTACTATTTTCTATTCCGCTCCCAAGGTAACCCTTCCTTGGGTAAGGGGGTAAATTCTATAGGTGGGGTAACCACCCACCCTCTTGCTATGGAGTACTCCCAGCCCATCTCGTTCTGCTGAAAGATTTACCAAGTACTATACATACAATATATGATGTATATACAATTTATATATATATTACTGAATAATTCGACATGGGTCGCTCTAATAAGGTCAATACTTGGGACAGGGAAGGATTATCTTGTGTCAACGTGAGGTTTTGTTTGTCTTTGTTACCGACATTATATGTTTTTTTTCATGTAATATTTTCTTTGGATTTTTCTTTTCTGTTGTATAATAAGAACATTGTTTTTTGGTATGTTTTGGGGTAAATTAGGGATGTTAGAAATGTTTTATTTCTTTTAATTCGCATAATTAATCGAAACGATCGTAGGTTTTTTTCGTTGTAATATTTTAGAAAACAATAAAAATATAAAATTACTATATAAGAATAATTTATTCATTATTCCTTAAGTATACAGGATATTTCAAATAGTGATAGTACAAAATTATTATAGTCTTAGAAAAATAATTAGGTATTAGAACTTTTAAAACGTCTTAAATATTTTTTTTACATTTTTGGACTCAACTGATGACCTGAATTCACGTTAGTTCACAGAAAGACTAATTAATTATCAAATAAAATAAACCAAATATACATGTATTCCTTCTTATAACTATATTTTCTTTGTCATCTCAAAACTGGCAATTCGATCCGAATTCTATTCGAGTGATGATTGATCAAAAAGACTAGGTATTCGGCAAAAACCATTTGGATCTTAACACTATTAATATGTAAGTATATGAAATTATCGATTTCGATTCGATGTCCTCACGTACTCCATACGCCATCGATCACACTATCTTCATAAAATGAACTAATAATGCCCTGACATTTGGTAAAGTGGATTTGTAGACTTACATAGAAGTACGTATATAACGGAAGAGGAGTTCTACTTATTGGTTTGTCTTATATCAAAAATGTCACTTATTTTCACTGTATATCTTTGGATATAGATATAATATTAAATTTATACATAAATACTGCGTCCATTTTTATTGAAAGCAAAAACAAGCTATAAAATGAAAAAAAAAACTATACCGATATAAAACAGATTTTACGATGATATACACATATTGTTTAAAGTTGAGGAACGAAATTCTAAGCGCGGCGTTGAGTTCCGCCATTCAACCCAGAATGTCTTGAAAAATTTGTTGGATAATGAGAAACGGAGTGACACAGAGTCATCTCTACCTAAAAGTAGTTTTACTGCTTTTTATATTTGTGTTTTTAAGAATATTTTGATACAAATTTAAATATCAAACTTACGACTTCCATAATCCATTACTTTACTTTGCATCACAACCGAATTGTAAAAGCGATCGAATCAAACGCCGTTATACATTATTTGTTCGGAAGGCAATTTGCTTAGCGGCACGTTACTGTATTATAAATATTGCGTTGCGTTGGTCGATCAGTGTCGTCGCGATATTGCCGATATCGGAAATATACCTACTAAACTGAGGCCAGTCATGGCGCTGGGGCACAAAGTGTGACTGTAAAATCGACTGGTGGTAGGTTCGATCCCTACTCGAGAAAATGAAAGATTTATTTACTTTTATATTTTAATTTCTCCGCTGTGATGTCTGAAGAACTCGGCGGAAAGTGGGCAACGGAGTGTCTAAACGCTAGGTTCCCTCTACAACTTGCTGTGTGTGGGATACAGCGTGAAACTTATTTAATTGTTACGTACTAAATTTATTTATATTTTTTATAAGATTACTTGTGTTTTACAATTTATATAAAAATATATATATTTAGATTAAGAAATTATATTAAGATTTAAATTATAATTGTATATAGATTTAGGTACAAGCAGTCGTAGTCGAGTAACTATAAGAAACCAATAAGCAACATTGGTACAAAAGCGAGTATGATAGAAATATTGTTATTACTCGATCAGTGCCTCCACGATATTTCCAATAACTGATGGGTGCATAATTTACCTCTAGTACATTTTGTCCTTAATGCTGAACACGCGAAGGGTTTGTAGCATTTACAAAGAAATGGTTTATGGAGTCAATGATATTATATACCTCGAGTTAGGTTTAGTTTATGAGACTAACTGGAATTATGATTTTCTTGTTTTTTTTTTAATCTAGTGTTAAGGCACTCCGTTCCATAACTTCTGCCCAATTTTTGAGACATTAAGTGTTGAGTGGTTACCAGAGCGAGGAAATGAAAATAGTTCATTTCTCTGAGTGGTAATCGAACCTACAACCATCGTTTTTATAGTTTGGCGCTGTGCCGCTCCGCCGCAACGGCGTCCACTAAGAAGTGTAGTCAAAGCTAGTCAAAGAAATGTACTCGTATCAATATATAATAAATGAAGGGAGCGGAGTGATTAACTCTCTATTAATGCGTGGTCCTCAACTTATTACTTGTTATTGTATGTGGGGAATGGAGTGTCTTAACACAACGTTTCCAGGTGGGAACCTGGAATCTACCTACTCTGCTATATGCGGAATACAGGGTAAAGCTAAAGAAATTCTTTCATTACAAATTTAATGGTATTTGCGGGTTTAAACAATGACCGATTTTAATAATAGAGGTTTTTCCTTAATTTGTCAAGGCATAGCGTGACACTGATGTACAAACTGTTTTGATACTAAATGACAGACAAAATGTGACATATCACAATAGATTATAAGTAGGAATATATTCAACTCTCCTTTTCTGTATAAAGATGGAGGAATTTAAGAATAAATATTAATAAACAAATAATAATAATAATAATAATCAAAACAATTAACTCTTCTCGGAACCCTGACCTACATTCCTGATCCACATTTAAAATTAAACCAGCTACGGGAGACAACAACTGAAGCGGGAATAAATGAGTTTCAGAGTTCGCTGCCGGCGCTCCGCTAAGACTAGTGCCCGAAGTAATGGCGATGGCTTTATGCGGTCTTGTTAACATTTGTTTATATTGTATTAAATATAGGTGTTGAATTAAGAATAGAGTAAATTAACTGTGTGAATTGAGTGTTTCACTTAACACTAGGTTCCTAGGTTCCATTTGCCTACCCTATTATGTGTGGGATATAGCGTGAAGCTAAAAAAAATATTATGTCTACAAAGGGCGCCGTTTAGTTTCGCTACTGAACACGCAATGCCTGAAATTGCAATTGCATTGGGCTGGAGGTGAGAAAGGAAGTATCTTAATATTAGGATCCTCTGCATATCCTGTTATACGCGGGATTCAGCGTGATTGTTTTAAAGCGAAATTTTTTTTGCTAATTTTTATCTACATCTGTAATAACTGTAGATATTTTTTTTTATTGAAATCTAAACCGCTATGTTCTAATTGTTAGCTATGTCCATAATATATTATATAAATTATAATTGCGCTTTTAGTACAAATTATATTAAAATATTTTTTCTGATGTATATAACCTTGACTGAATAATATGCTTATATTAAGCATTCATAATTATTGGAACATGTCTCTTTTACTTTAGACAATAAATAGGTTTTGGAGTAGTTTTAAGTTGTATCTGGGAATATAGTGTTAAGACACTCCGTTCCCATTAAGACATCTTCGTTGCCCATTTTCGACTGAATTCTGGAAACATTGCGTGTTGAGTCGAGGAACTGAATACCGCGCTTTATTTAAGAATTTCCAGATTATTTTCTTAAAAATTAATTATATAAAATCGTTACACGAACTTTCACTATCAAGTACTTGTGATTGATTCCCAAATTTACGAATTCCTGATTATTCAGAATATTCACTTTCAATTTCAGTGAATGTTTAATCGAACTCGCCTCTGCACAACACCGTCCAAATACGTATAATTAAGCGTTTCATGAATGGGAGGGAAGAGGACGGAGGTTGTATGAGAGGGATGGATTCGTCTACTGTGGACGTAATCAGTTTTGGGGTAAGCGTAAATTACGAGGGGATGAATTAACATGTTAACAAGGTCACTGTTAAAACAGCTGATTTTGTAGGTTAGTGATGTTGTTGGATGACATTTCGGTATAGGCTGTATTGATTGAGGTTTAAGCCTGTATAAATATGTCTCTCTCTCTGTATCGTACTATATTTGTTTTTTTTTTAATTTGGATATTATTTTTGAATCAATTTTGAATGTAGCTATTGCAAGATTGGCATAAAAAACCGAAAACTAAATCTGTATTCAACAATCATGAAGTTAACTAATACATACCATAAACTAAATTCTTCTATAGCAAAAAAAAAATCTTGAAGATATTCACGCTTGATCTGAGCCCAACGTTTCCAGTAAAGAGCAAACCGACAAATTACAAATGGAAACAAAACGGAACGTTGACGCGACAAAGGAAAAAAAATCGGACGCCGTGAAAATTTGAATAAGGAATCATTTCTTTTTCCATTCCTTTTTTTCGTTCACTGTCAATCATTTGTCTAAGGCACGAATCGTTATTTTCTTTGTTGATGGATGGTATTTTTTCCCCACTCCCGTCCTGGATCGGGTGTCTGTGTAGTTCATATTTCATTATTTTTATCTGAGTGTGTGATAAAGCATGGATTTACTCTTTTATGTAGGATAAATTTACATACGGGTTCTAGAAACTTCTGTACTTGGGTTACCATGGAGCGTTTTGTTTGTTAGCCATTTTTTTTTTGGTTTTGATGGTTAATTGTGTGTTATTGAAGTAATTTTGAGTATTCATTACATTAACGAAATGTTGTATAAATTTTTGAGCGTGATATAATTTATTTTAATTTACTACAATAAAGAAGGAGGCCAGTCGTGGCGCAGCGGCACAAAGTGTGACTGTAAAACCGACTGGTTGTGGGTTCGATCCCCACTTGAGGAGATGAAATATTTACTTAAATGTATATTTCCATTTATTCGCTCTGGTGTCGAGGCAAAGCACGGCGTTGAGTTCTGCCACTCATCACGCAATGCCTCCAGAATTCGGCAGAAAGTGGGGAACAGAGTGTCTTAACACTAGGTTCCCTCTGCTTACCCTGCTCTGTGCGGGATACAGCGTGAAGCTGATAAAAAAGAAAAAGAAAGTAAAAAATAATAAATATCACACTAACAGTTCAGACCATCTCCACGGTGACATCTAAAACAAATGCTAAACAAACGCTATCTTTCCTTTACCTAAGCAATGTTAGAATACGAGTATACCATCTACAATTCGTATAATCAGAGCTACACGAGCGATACATCTTGACTTTATCCCGGCTTATTGGCATAACTGGTCCGCTAGTCATGTAGATTGGCATCCGAATCGCATGGAAATTCGATGTTTTCTTTACCCACATTACCTATTCTGGTAGAGTCTTTGTTTGGTTAAGGCTGTATTTACATTAGGTCGTGCGTAGGTATAACGTTTGAATTTTTATTAAATATTTCACGTCTCTACATCGTAAACTTGTATGGATTCGTCGGAAATTTATGGCAAATTGTTACTATTTTGTTTTTATGTATCGATTTCGGTTATTATAGTTATAGTTTAGATATCACAAAGTTTAATTAGGTTATGGGTTTGATTTCCATACAAAATAGATGTACGAGTATGTGCAATGAAATTTTATGACAGTTTGTCCTGTCCAATTGTTCATTTATATATGTACGTACTTAAAAATATTCTAATTCGAAATAGGACCGGTTTGTTTTGAGTCATATGATAATGAAGATGAAATTATATGATGATGAAATAATGAGTGAATATTTATTCCATACAATATGATTCTTAAAAGCCAAAACATTAAAGCTTTAACTTTATACTATTACCACCATTTCACTATATAGAATTGGAAATTGTATACATAAATCAACTTTGCCTTTCAACACCTTATCAAGAGTCTACACGCGTAGCATCACAGCGTAGCCTGAAATCGAATACCCGCATAGTTACCGAGCACGTTTATGTTCCTTCTAAAACCACGGTGGTACCGGCTTCTAACGCCAGATGGCGGTGTCACGTACAGACCACGTGATCAGAATAACCAATCACATTGGAGAGAATTTTTAAACCTCTCGGTGGATTCGACAGGCTCTTTAGCAAATATAACAGAATTGTGACTTGAATAAGCGGCAATTGTGGACGGTTGCAGCTAAATTTAGTTTGCATGAGTATTTACTGACGTTTTGAGGGTAGTTGTAAGTATATTGTTTTAGATGTACCTTTACTTGAGTGTGGAAATCGTATTTGTGAATTCAATTTTAAAGGTAATGTATGCATGGGCGTATTTAAATATATTTTCTAGGGGGGGTTGGACCTTAGCTTTGAATAGACATGTTCGTGTAAGGCTGTTTTATTATCCGGAGTTTATTTTTTTGTTCATCCAGAGTTTGTTTTCTGAAGTGGGCATAAGACTATTCTGGGGTGGGGTTCATGGGATATTCCATGAATGTATGACGAGAAGTGCATTATGTAGTTAATCAGTTTGAATATTTTTTAACAGGATTCGATTTATCACACTACCATTACTACGAGTACCTTGCTACAGTTTTATATCTCGTTTCAAGGGGGAGACAGCAAATGATCTATCACTAAGTTGACTTTCATAAATGAAAATAAAAAAATACATTACTTGTGAAAATAATATTACACCGACAATTTATGTTATATTATATAATTCAGGTGGAAACCATGTCTTTAATCAAGGTTATATCATATTATGAATAAAGTGCAATATCTACTGATATCCGAAATCTACATAATAATACTTAGTAAAACTATCAGGAAATAACTATATACAGAGATTTTTTATTACCTAACAAATGACTAGAGAAATTGAATTGAACCTCCACAAACGTAATCCACCAAAAGTAATAACCACCGCACCCATATCATTACTAAAATACCTTCATTATTGCGAACGTCTCGCCTATCCTGATCCACTATATTTCCATAACTACCCCACACTCAAAATAGAACACGAACATGAAAAATCATAACACGCCTGAGTACGCGATACATTTCTTCATATTCTACGTATTTCGAATGAAAAATGCGCAAAGAGTTGACTGCTCGAAACGACTCCTTTCTGACGCCCCCTAAGGGGGGAACTACAAATCCGCTAGAGCAGGACGCTCGTACACGTTAGAACGAGATCAAAATCTAAACCCGAAAAGATGGATGGTACACACATTGTCACTGCTATGCTGAAATTGTATATTTTATATTCGGTATAAAAAAAGGCTGCCACAACATACGATATTAAAAAAGCGGTCCGCATGTGAAATATTTTCTGCGAAGTAGTTATATTGTTGAAGAATTTAATCTTGAGATGACATGGGATGAGTATGCTTAAGTAAAGGATTATTGGAATGTCGAAGACTTTAGGTTTTTCATTTTGGCATATTTTATCTTAATTCTCTAGTCAATATTAGGTTGGGACGGTATTCGGGATTTATAACATATGTATTGTAAACATGTTGTGTTTTAATATCATTTTTAGGGTCTACATACTTATGGACAACATAACTGGAATTTTACATTAAGGTAAATAAAATAAAAAACTTATGCTTTGAATTTTTATATGTATCGATCATCAGACAATGAAATGGTTAAGATCGAAACTTAAAAGATTTTAACAAGAGGTCATAATGATTTCAAAATCATTTACCATGTTTCAAAATGGTAACCATTTTGAATTCTTATTTCATAAAACATTTAAACTATTCACCTCAAAATTTAGCAGTAAAATTCAATATAAGACAAAAAAAATCATTACGAGATTTACTAAACAACCTTCGAAACATAAAATCGTAAATATGCCATGATGACACCTTATAGGTTCATAGGTAATCTTCACAGATAAGGGATCATCATCACTCGTGTGCCGATGCAAAGAGGAAATAGCCGCGTTGGCTTATCGGCACCCCGTAATATTCGGTATAGACATTCTACATAGATAGAGATGTGTATATTAAAGTTAGATTTTATGTATTCCTAGCTTAAAGGTAAAATTATTTTTTTTATTGTTGTTATTTTACTTAAATACGATACGAATACTAAATATCATAATATATCGATATTATAACAAATAAACGCCACTAATACATTATTTTATAACGATTCCAAATATTTTTTTTACGTTCATTTAGGTTAGGTTTACCTAACAACATCACGTTTTTACGTAATATTGAATTCTACTACAGCATGGAAAGTATTTATATAGATTGATCATAGTAGAGCCATTATTAAAATAAACGAATTTTGTTGTTGAATTCATAGCAAAATTCATAAGACATAAAAAAATTAAACTAAAACCACAAAAAATAAATATATAAATTCATATCAGCATAAATTGAACTTATCGCAATCACTACCACGCTAACTAGTAGAAATCTGTGTCACCCAATATCACTAACAAGCCTGTTTTTATTACCCTTTACCCGTAAGCTTGAAGCATACAAACAGACAAAGGTAGAGCAGTATTGTTAGGCAAATGAGAGCAGATGCGTCGATCCCTGCGCCCAGGCTCGGTACACGCACTAATTGGTTATTTGCATCATAAAGACATTTGACGGCATGCTATGCTATGTTATGCTACGCTATGATTTTAATCTTTAACATTGTAGCAGTTGATATTTAATTTTGGTTGTTATGGGCAGATTTTATTGAAATTGAAGTCGTAACTACGACAAAAATGAGGAGAGTCGTGGTGTATAGCGCGATAGGTTGTGGTTTCGATTCCCACTCGAGAAAATTAAATATTTGATATTTACATTTTTACTCTGGTGTCGAGGCAAAACGCGGCGTTGGTTTCCGCCACTCAGCATTCAATGATTCCAAAATTCGGAGGAAAGTGGTGAGTGGAATATGTTAGTACTAGACCCCGTTGGTATAGGTGCATACGAGCGTTATCAGCGTGAAGCTGAAAAAAAACTACAAATACTATAAAAAAATCTATGAAATATTCTTATATAATAAATGTCATATAATTTTTTTATTCTTTCCTGAATATGATAAATATCTACCTATAGATTATAGAAGGTCAGAAAGTACCATGCAAAGGCACTATTTAAGGTACAAATTAAAAGTATGAAATGCAATAAGTAGTTAAATTTATTATCTTTTTTAATATATTTTTTTACAAATACTTATTGTATTCTTAGACATTTTATTCTTGAATATCAAATAATATAGTATAATAATCTTTCACTTCTATCAAATATATGTGTACAAGATTGATAAAAACAACACTTTTCTCTAAGCTACATACGTTGAAATTGTTTTTTTTTTCTTGAAAGGCGTAGAAGGAAACGTTCATAAATCCTCAGCCGCCTGTCAACCGCACTCCTAGCCATATATTATGGCCTAGTATATTTACGTTATTTTTTACTTTTTTGTATCAAACACATGCTATTTGTGTAAATGTTACTTACAAGTAAAGATTCAAATAAAAAATGTTTCTTAGTATTTTATTCGTATATTTTTTATTCATAATTAGACTTGTGTCTAGGATTTCTCGTTGACTGTCTCACGCTTTATTAAATTTTGCTGCTTACGTATTTTTATATCAAATGAAAGATAATATATTTTACTGAAATAAATGCTAGAACTCATTTTTCAGTTAACATGAGGTATAAAGATGTAAAATATCTTCTAAATGTGATTCTAAAGCTTGACACTTAAAGCGTTTGTAAATTATCCATAAAGATCCTATTGGTTCTTTTATATTACATACAAACATTTTTCCGTAAGAAATATTTAAACATTAAACATTTTAGCATTTTAATACAGATTATAAAATTATCCTGATCTAGGTTTAAATTATAACCATAGTGAATCTGTAGACTCCGACGCCATTATCCGCTATCTGTATTCAAATAAAAACGGAAACGCCACATTTTCAACACCGCGTAATATATTCGCTGGCAGAGCTCCAGTGCGAGCGAGATGGAAGATAGTTGGCGCATAAAATAAAGATCAATCAGAGCGGGATGACAACACCATTATTGGTTCCGTGTAGTGGTTAGCCCGGGGCCAAGTTTATGCAATTTATTGGCGCGATTTTTGGATATCAACATGTCTGATTTTTTTTAGTTTATTAACTTCTTTTTGTTATTTTAAATTACAAGTTAGTACTTAAGGTAAGCTGCGAATGTTTCAGCTTTTAATATTATGTACGCGTAATAATGTGAGTTCAATAATTTTACAATAATTTTAAATTTAAATATTTTTAGTTTATTTCCAAAATAAGCAAAAGTGAAAAAATTATAAAATGATATCTAATAACATAGCTTTTCTATTTATTACATACAATTAGCAATTCATAGTAATTGTTTTTCTTTTTCAGCTTCACGCTGTATCACATATACAAAAGTGTAATCAAAAGGAACCTAGGGTTTAAGACACTCCACTCTCTACTTTCCGCTGAATTCTGGAACTATTGCTCAACAGTGTTAGTGGCCAATTCAATGGCGGAACCCAACGCCGCGCTTTTGCCTCCGCACCAGATCGAAGAAAGAAATGATGATATTGTCTATTATATAAAAACAGAACGTACCTATATAAATATATATCTGTTATAAGGTAATAAGCAGGTAAAATATTTGCATGTGAAAAAGTCCAATTATTTTGAAAGCGTCGTCTGTTTCAGTTCCTCATTGAAGTATGCGATCATTATATTGTATTTCTTTGTAAGATAAATGAAACATGCTCGCACTAACTTACAAAGAAATAAGGAGCCAACACTAGATCAATACTTTCCTATACCGCACATATGTCATATGAGAGCCTGGGACAGGAGTGTATGTAGAAACGACGTAGATAAAATATTTAAATTTTACTTTATTCAGCTAATTTATTTTGAATAAAATAAATAACATAATTATATTGGTTTTTGATTCAGCTTTACCCTTTCTGTATTGTAGGTAAGGCTGAAAGTAACTACTGTTAAGACACTCTGTAGCCCTCTTCCCGCCCAGTTTTGATTTGACCATATCTACCAGAGCGGAAAATTAAAAATAATATATAATGTTAATGTTAATAATATATAATGTTAATGTTAATAATACAATTTATTTCACTATAATTTATTAACATTTCAGTGGCTGAAAAAAATTGTGTGGTTGAATGTCGCAATCTCGAAAATCTTATCTTAATAAACTTTATCGAGAAAGTCAGTCATTTATAGGTTAAAATTCAACTCAGTTGTTTCCATTCGATCATGCGATCGGGTGAAGCCGCAACTAAGAACTAGTTTAGTAATATAGATAAATAAAATTTAATATTTTGTCGTAAAATATAGATATTGATTTTTAACATAAAATAGTCGACTCCACCCTTTGCCCCATTTGATAGATAATGTGTTACTCGCATGTGCCGCGGCCGTACGGAGGAGGGTTGTTTTGTCAAACGTCACACAGAAAAAGGAATGGGTACACGAGTTTCTACAGAAATTTTGGGGGAAAATGTACTGTGTTTCACTAAATGTAATATAATACAAGTTTTTGGCGTTATGGCAACATTGGAAAGTGATTGGGTGCGAATTTATTGAAGAAAATGTTTATATTTTAAATATTATCTTATTTATTAATAGGCTTGAAAAATTTAAAATTCAAGCCTGTCTTAAATAAAATAATTATAAATATATATATATATATATATATATATATATATATATATATATATATATATATATATATATATATATATATATATATATATATATATATATATATATATATATATATATATATATATATATATTTATTTATTTATTGCTTATAAAACCAACAATCATGTTACTACGAAACGAAAATTAAGGAAATCTTATAATAAAATTTATATATACAAAAATATATCGTCGTATGTGACACAAATTCTAAGTGTCTGAAGTAACTCTGACGGATACAATGGGTTAAACAGAAACGACTAACAAAATCTTACATAGACTATATAATATATGCCGTCCTCGATAAATGGGCTATCTTACATAAAAAAAATATTTTTTCAGTTCAGACCAGTACTTTCCGAGATGACAGCGTTCCAACAAAGAAGCTCTTTAGTTTTGCTATAAAAAGGTAAAGTGGTAAAGAAATAACATGTAAAATAGTTTCACTTTAAATTCCACACATTTAAAATAAAAATAAACATAGCTATTTTAGAGAACGTATAAAAATTTTAACTTAGCGGGACTTCCTTTCCTAAGTGTGGAATAACACGTTAAAAAAACGTTAAAAATATTATACATATATTATACATATTACATATAATGTAATATTGAATATTTTATATTAAGCAACCTGCATCTCCCTCACAGTATACAGATCCAGTAAGCGCTACTGTGCCAACGGTAGTAAACAACCACCTATTTGAAATGGTGCCATAATAAACTTAACTAAAATATGCCGCTATATAAACTTTGGAATATCATGAGAATGAGAACATAGCAACATGTTTATGTTCAGAAGTTGAGTACGAAATAGTCTAAGCGTATGTGTGTCTGTTGATTTCCTTATATTGTGATTTCTACAGAACTCACAAGCTTAGCGATAAGCGTGAGCGGTAGCAATTTTCGTTGTTTACTAAAGAAAAATCTGATTCAAATTCGATTTTTTATATGATTAAACACAATTATTTATTCTCAATATTGGAGGAAACGTAAATTAACTCCCATTTCAAGATAAAGATTTATTTTTTTTATATTTATGCCATTAACATAGTATTATATATTAACTTACGTAATACGTTACTTATATATTACGTATATATTAACTTACGTAATAATGATTTACAAATAGATTTTCTTCGATTTTTTAAGTAATAAAATACGAAAAAAATCCAAAAACCCGAGAACGTACTCCAAAATAAACATTTCTTGCTCCAGTCACCAAAATATATCTTTCGGCGGAATATATACAATACCAGACAAAAATATTGTTGTGAAACTTTCCGAGCACCCCGAGTGGTTTCTGAACTTACACATATAAGTTGCGCATCCAAGTGCTTTGAATATATTATTTTATTTATAACCTCTTTAAACGAAACTTGGCTTACGAGCGTATGTTTTATAAGTCGTTTCGAGTTTTAGTTTGTTTCTTCCTTTGGTGTATTGTATTGTGTATTATAACTGTGTTAAAGCTATGTATATTGTATGGTGGAATGTTTTTGTTCAATTAAATTATTTTATTTTTTTATCTTCACGCTGTATCCCGCATAGCGTGATAAGCAGAGGGAACGTTGTGTTCTCCATTTTGAACCCAATTTATGGTGGAACCCAAAGTCAAATACAGTGCCATAGCCTCGGAAAAATATTTGGCGTCGAAAATTTTTGTTCCCTTTTTTGGTAAACAACAACCAAGTGAAAATCTATAATTTATTTTAAAAAAAACATTATATAATTAGGTACATGTAATATTTTTTATAAAAAAATCCGAAGTTTATATTTAAAAAAAAAAATATCATATCACTTTATCCAAAACATGTTTTATCTGTTACAAATATTATTTTGAATATTGACTCCCGACAACAACCCTAAGGTTAGTCAAATATAGGCCACTAGTGCAGTGACAATAAATTATGAGTGACAATGGGAACAAACGGTAACATCCCTTTCAGTATCGAGTGCCACTCAAAGGATTACAGAACAGATACATTCGTTCACAACTGATTGGTTTATTTAAATAGGGCTTTATTGGTTGCAGCTAATGTTCTGCAAGAAACGTGTTTTAAATTTTAAATTTGATCGAACCATTGATTTTTTTATTTATTAGATGCCTATAGCTAAAAATTTCCGAAATTTGCGTTTTTATTTTTTTATAGAAATTTATTACACGTAAAGTCGCGTACAATAGCAATGACTCGAAAATTCGGGGGGAAAGTGGGGAACGGAGTGTTTTAACACTAGGTTCCCTTTGCCCAAGAAACCTTGCCGCGCAAGAAAAACGTGAAGCTGCTGAAACAGCCACTACCCGCGTATTTTAGAGACTGGAAACTGGACTGGAACAGAACTCTACGTATTTATAGTGCTACAATTTATCTCATCAGTCCAAAGAAACGAAAAGAATTTTAATCATTGCAATTGTGCCACAAGTAACAACTTTCTATGTTTATTTATTTTCTACGTTAGGCAAATAAATTTTGCAAAGAAAAATTGTTTAAAATAAACAAACATTGGTACCAATCCGTTTACATCGTAAAAGTGAAATTTCTTGAACGCTTAAAAAGTAAATTTAAAACACGTGCATCCGTGGATCAACTCTTAAGAGGTATAAAAGGAGCACTCCAGGGAAAGTGCATTAAAAATGAGTGGGTGAGAGAGAGACGGCTACAACGCTTAAGTTTGTGTCTATCCTCCTAAGAAAATGGTTTTATGAATGAAAATTACTTTTTTCTCACGCCATTTACTTACTTGCTCGTTTTTTTAAAGGGGGAAAGTTGTTTGGTTTCAGTTACGTCAGTTCGTGAAGTTCTAGTCAAGTTGACTTGCATTTATTTTGTTCTTAGTAAACAATTTGCAGAACTTGTAGAATTTATAATTTTATGCAATTTTAAAAGTAGCGTTATGCTTATTCCTGTTCCCGTCTTTTTTGAGACGTCGGTGTTGAACAACGGAACTCAACACCGCGATTTATCTAACAGAGCGGGGAAATGAAAATAATTTGAATATTAACTTTTCCCTCAATGGGGAATCATACCGAATCCACTAGGACGGTCCCAAATGTTATGCAATTTTTATATATGGTTAATTTAAAAATATTTTAAAAGAAACTTGACTCTTGCATGTGTATAAGTAAGATAAGTTTAAAATTCGAAATGTTTAGTTTGTTGTTTTTTTTTTGTTTTGAAAAGGGGAGCATAGTGAAAGATAAGTATACCTTATCAATATTTTCAATTTAACTAAGCACCGAAAAAATATGTATCCAAACATTCAGCCGTTACGTTTCTAAATACAATATATTAACCCGAAACAGATGATTGTAAGACATGAGAAAAAAAAAACATAAAAAAAAAACAATTTAATGGCACTTACAACTCGAACTTTTGTCAACACAAAAAAGAAAAAAAAAACTTCCGTATAAAGGAATAGATCGACGACCTTTTGTGACGCACCTATTTTTGGTCCCCTCAAGATGTCATATGTTTTTAATTATCTATTGACGTGCCCTTATCTGAATTGATGTAGAGAAATTATAGTGTATTGAAAGTAATATGCATATTTATAAATAACTAGCTTTTACCTGTGGCTTTGTCCCCTTGGTCAAATTAAAATAATGAAGAGTTGTGTATGACATATGTCATATTCTAGTCTCTAGTAGTCACTAAACGTGGTGCAGTGGCACTAGCGTGCGACTGTGAATACGACAGGTAGTAAGGTCGATTTCCACTCGAGGAACTTAAATATTTTAAATTTTAATTTTCTCTCTCTTCGGGATTTAGCGGAAATTGAGGAACGGGACGTGTGTTAATGGGAACGGAGTATCTTAACACTAGGTTCTCAGGTTCTCTCTGCCTACCTACCTGCTATATGTAGGATACAGCGTGAAACAAAAAAATATGTTAACCTAACCTAACTTTCCTAAGATTTTTTAAAAATTGAAAATTCAATTTAAAACTAATTTTTCAATTGGGATCACTAGTTCCTGGGATAAGTGCATCCAACCAAACAAACTATTCAGCCTTACAAAATTAATAACAGCGTTTATTTATAGAATAATTGCTAAAGACAACGGTTAAAGAGAAAACAGGTAACTGCAGTGAACCAATTTAGTGCGATGACTTGACATTATAAAATTAATTAGACTTATATTACGATGCAGTTGTTAAGAAAATTCCTTTTGCAACTATGTAACGATTGGAACAATCATTCAATATGATATATTAATAATATCCTCCTATTTGGAAAAAAATATTAAAATTATAAAGTTATTCCTTCCTTCCTCAACGGAAGCAAAATATTTAATATTTGTATTTCTTCGCTCTGGTAGGCAAAGAGCGGCGTTGAGTTCCACACCACAACACGCAATGCCTCCACAATTCTGCGGAAATTTGAGAACGGAATTGTCTTAATAAAAACGGAGTGTCTTGATACTGGGCTGTCACGTTCCCTCTGCCTAACCTGGTATGAGCGTGATACATAGTGAAGCTTAAAAAAAACTTTGCCAAACTTCTGACAAGATAAAAAAATCGAGCCCACACCCACCTCAATAGAACATAAACATAAACACTTCAACTGCGTAAACCAAAATATAAAAAAAAACCCAACGCTCCACAACCACTGCACTATACTACACTGTCATTATAATGCAAACGATAAAATATTACCCACATTTTTTACATTGAATAAAAAAAATAATACGCATAATATCCATACATTAATAGAAAGGGTTTAATAGTCTATAAATCAGTATTTTAAACAATGGCTAGTCAAATTCGTACAAAAGGACGGGCCCCGTACAGACAAGTTTTTGTTACCGCATACCCGTGAAATGTTTGTTTTGTTAGTGTAGTGGCTTTCATATTTCTATAACCAATATTAACATTGTGCAAATAGTGTTTTTTTTTCTTTCTTTCTTTTTTTATTTCTTTATTTATTTTCTTTCGTCGTGCTCCTTTTGTGAGTTGTGTAAAATTGTTGATTTAGTTATTGTGTTTATTAAGTTGTTGTGTGTTTAATTAAATGTTTTTGTTGAGTGTTTTATTGTGGGTTTTATTTTTGATTGATATAAAGTTTTACTTGGATTATTTTTATTTAATTCTTTAAAAAACAGGTCAAATATTATAAATTTTAAGTTATAATCGTTGAAAGTATGTTACATTTTTTACAATATTTATTTGTTCTGTTTTAAACAAAAGTTTAAGCTGTAAGTTAAAGTTAATACCTATATACAACCAAATTAATATATTATTTGTCAATTATATACCAAAAATAAGCTGCTTTATAATATAAACAAAAAATAATACACCAAAAACATGTTCTACAAAAACCTTTTCCTTAGTACGCAAAATAAACATAAATGTTAGATAAGACAAGAATTATGATATTAAAAGATACGTGAGATAAAGGGTCAAATGAATGTAGGCAACCAAATGGCGCCCATTGAAAAAAAAATTAAAGGGTTTGGTTATTACAAAAGATCAAACTTCCGGTCCATCGGATGTATTGTGGCATCGAATATTAATAAGCATAGATAATGAAATATGTGAATATATTTATTATTATTATAGGAAAGAGTTTAAGTTACGTTGGGAACTGGTGATTTTAATTTTGGTTTGCATGTATGTGGATTTTAGATAAAAAAGAGTGATAAAAAATGTTATACAGGCTGGCACAACCAGTGAGTGAGCGTGCGACTGTAAACGAGGCGGTTTGTGGTTGGGGTTCGATTTATACCTGAGAAAATAAAATATTTAAAAAAAATATTTCCTCGCTCTGGTATCGTCGCAAAGCGTGGAGTTGAAATCTGTTACACTATACGCAATGCCTCCAGAATTTAGCTAAAAGAAGAAAACGGAGCGTCTGAGCACTAGGTTCCCAGGTTCCCTCTGCCTACTCTGCTATGTGTGAGACAGAATTGAGAAAATATCTGACTGTAAATGGGATGATTGTGGGGTCAATCACGACTCAGAGGAACAAAATAATATTTCTTTACTGCTGCTCTGCCTTGTTACGTAATCGTTGAGTTCCGCAACTCAAGACGCAACGTCTCGAGTTTAAAAGTGTTAAGTTGAGGGAGAAGGTTAAATTGAGAATCATGACAAAAGAGAAAGGAGAGTTTCTTTGCTTACTCAAGTATATTTACACTTTTTTTCATTTTAAAACATATTAGAGATTCCCTATTTTCTTAATAACATTAATAGCCACTACTAACAATTTCAACTCTCAATGTGTATTGACCATATACAGACATCATACATAAATGAATCACCAATGAAATATGTATTATACCTAGAATAATTTACTTCTGCCGGAAGTCGTATAGGCCGTAAAGTTGACCACATTTTTATGATAATCATAAATTTTTTTTTAGAAACTAAACTAATATATACTATGGATATTACTATTTTAATGTATTTCATGACATTAAGATATAATTTATGAATTTAATCGTTTTAACCATTTTGTAGTTTTTCTTTCATATTATGATTTTTATGTTCATAAATTTCTTAAAGTCCAAGCCATATTACAGATGTCCATATATAGATAGTACTTTACTGTATAATTACTGCATAATTTATATTATAGAATGTTTTCTAGTTTTTTTATAATTTAAAATGACATACATATATGGCTTTGAGCACAACATAATAACTTATCACCTTTTCTTAGATTCGAAGCTTACATTATGTGTATTAGCATTTAAAAATTTGTTGACTAATATAAAACCTATATAAGATTACATCGTACTAAATTTAAGAGCCCCGTTTTTTACTTTCCTACGCAATTGTAATTTAAATAATAACATTTAGAACACCATTTTTAACTTAACTTAGAAGTAAAACACAAATTTAATAAAATTTACTAGGTTCATATACACATTTCAAACTTCGAAATAAAAACCGTTTGACACTCCTATAAAACACTGTCAACCCAACAGACAAAATGATAATAATCGACGTACCTTCGTAATCCTCATTAATACAGGCAATTCATCAATGAAATACGTTACTATACAAAACACCCCTCGAAAATAAATAATAAACTAGAAATTATATGCAAATTCACGACTCATAAGTTTCTATAGAACTAACCCTTTAACGGCAAGGGGTAAAAATGGCTGTAATTTATTCACATTGAAAGATCATAGGACATTTTAGTGGCATTCAAAATAGTTCAACAACAGTGCTCAGACGTGTTTTAAATTTAACAGATTTATAATTTTTAAAGTGTATCTGTGATTTTTTTTTTATTAGTAGATTTCTTAATCTTGTTTTAAAAAATCTGTGTGAGTTTTCAGTTATTTTGTTCCATAATAGTGAAATGTCTAAAGCGTATGTATATTGTGTAGTATTCATTTTAATTTGTATAAGTATTTCATATTTATCTTTCGCTATTTCTTTATCTAAATTGAAAAATTTTTTTTGAACATATCTCAAAAACTCATTAATCTAAGTATATGTAAAATATAAAAGTTATATATCTGTCCCTTCATATAGTCCATAAATCAAACGTCTTCAAGTCGCTTTATAAATTGGAATAAACAATAACCTAATGGAAACAGTAACTCAATATATTTGTCAATACATTTTCCATCGGGCTATGACTCCTATGTACGATGTATATTCGCAACGCAAACAAGCTATGTATGCTGACTTGACTAATATTCTATTATGAACTTTGACTATAAGACACAGAGTTTAAATTTCTTTGCATTTTGTTGGCGAGATCGGTCTTTATGACCAGTCGTTTGTCTTTTTAGTGTTTGTACACGTTTGATCGATTGACAACTTGTGGGTGGGGTCTGAAATGTTATTACCCCCGAATAGAATAGATGTTAGTTCTTTTATATATTCGTTTACTTGCTACTGATGTTGTACTTCAATTTTATTAAACCAATTAACTTCTTACAAACATTATACCTCTATACAGAGGTATAATGTTTGTACTACAAAAGTCTATAAAAACACCAACTACATTTATATTAGTTATTTTACAATGTAAAGAAATTGTGAATATTTTTCAATGGAAACAGAGTATAAAGCTTAATATATAACATTTTATCTCTTATACCATAAATCCTTTCAAGATTGCTCTCAAAAAGGACCGTCTAGGACGAAAAAGGGTTGACATCGCATTATTATTCTAATAAGGACTTCAATTCTATAATTAACTGCAAAGTTAATTAATTTATTCCTTAATTAATGACTTCATACAATAAAGGAGAATGCTTAAAAGGCGCGTGGATTTTGTTTGAAAATTCTACCGCTACCACTCGTGGTATGTTTTGCATAGTTAGTTGTAACAAGTAGAATTTTTTTCTCTTACAATCCAGCCAATTTATGGTACGACCAAAGAACGCTTATTTTACTGTGAAGAGTAGTGTCGTAAAATTTTATTTAGTTGTTTACGTTTGAGATGCCTAATAAAGGGATGCAAAAACTAACTATCTTTGTAATCGGTAAAAAGAGTAGTTCCAAGCACTTTGTGTTTATAGTTAATTGAAGGTGACGTGACGAGGAGTGAAGTATTAATTTACTACTACTTTTAACATTTTTTTTATTTGAATATACTTTTATATATGATTTCGTTAAATTGTAAAGTACAATAATTTACTAGGAATTCAATTATCCTTCGTTTTAATTCAGCAGTTATAAGTTAACTGTGTAAAAAATTTTAATTTCTAATAAATTTAGCATTTTTTCTTTGTATTTTGTGCTGAGTAATATGTACATACTCGTACATCTTCAAATTTACAATTAAATCTTTAAAAAAAATCTTAATAGTATACAAATGATGTTTCAAAACATTATATTTGAATAGTAGATATTATAATAGTATTATTTAACAATGTCAAACAAAACCAACTATAATAAATAGATTTTACGATCGTTCTCAATGCACCAATGTCGTTTGTCAATGTCTTTAATATCCGATACAAACGATATCCATCAAATATGTATAAAATAATAATAATAAAAAAAAGAAATAATTTTTATGTGAAATAAAAAAAAGAAATAATTTTTATATGGAAAATTATACTAAACCAATATATTTTTGCTTACAAACGTAAGATTTTCTTAATTAAAAGCCATATTAATTACAATTAATTGTAATTCTCATTAATATATATAATAATATAGTATATCAATATAAGTAAAAGAAACTATAGGCAAGCTATATAAAGCTCGAGACTTCCAATTTCTGTATGGAACTCTCGGAGGGCGAGCCCGACTCGCGCTTGTCCGGTTTTCTTTTAATTTAAGATTCCCTGCATATATCAAAGTAATATATAAATACTACAAAATTTCTTTATACTATGTAATATAGTATTCACAAACTTCGTTCTTACTTCGTATTCTATTTTAGATACATCGCGTCACGCAGTGCTTTTTATATTCATTGGTGTTGTTTTATTCATATAAAATTATTATTCAATATTTAAATAGAATTGACCTAAAATTTTCTGCATTTGAAAATCAGTCCAAAACTGTATAAGGAAGATACCCTATCGATTTGTCCCAAACCCTACGTACATAGCGTGTGTGTATGTAAGAGGGTTCGCGAGGGTGGCTAAACTATTACGTGAAAGTATATAAATTATTTCGTTCCGTCAATGTTAATGGAAGTTCAATTTTATTTTGTGTGTATTTGAAATAGCCAATTTTCTATATTTTCCTTAAAAATAGTTAATATGTGTTTTTTTTTTTTTTAAAAATATTTGCGTTCTTAATATTGATGACGATTTTACGCTGTATTTACTAATATATTATTTTTTTAGTGGTATTTTTTGGGAAAACACCGTTAAAAAATATTTTTTTCTCCTAAAATAACCAATAATTTTAAATTCAAATAAATACTAGTAAATAAGATTTTACTTATATATGTAAGTTTTACTTGGTAACATAACAAAATTAAGAAATCCTTCAAATTCATAGACTCTTCGAAACCAAATGAACTGATAATGTTGTTTATCATTTATAATATTTGTCGTTATGGTTTATGTTCCTTTATTCGATACGAATATATTTAAATTTAGTACGTTATTAAAAATTGAAAACAAAATTGCTTCATTGCTTCAACATCTAAAATCATATATATTTTGTGCTTAAAAAAATAAACTAACGGTTCAAGGGAGCTTTATATTCTATAAACAAAGCTTACATCGATAGATTTACGTAAAGATAGACGTTTTGCATAAGTATTAAAATAAAAAAAAACTGCTTTTCAAAAGATAATTTTAAATTACATAAATATAAAGAAAATAAATAAATATATACTAATATTTTTCTTAGTTAAGTAATTAATATTACAAAAATATTAAAAAATAATCATGGATTACTTAAGTCACTACTTCTTACCTGTATTGAGGCTTCTGTCAAAGTTTGTAAGTTTTACGCGGCGCGAGTTTATTAAGAATTATATTTGCACAGACAAAAAAGCGAAATCCCTATACAATTACATGAAATGTTCAATTCATATTTATATAGAGCACAGATAAAGAAGAAAAATAAAATTCAAATTTGGAAAAGACGCGTCCCCAAGGAAATTCGAGAAAATCGTCGTCTCCTGGCGACGTACGGCGAACGAATGTCCCGCTCAAACTACGCTACAATTTCCTCCGCGAAAACCGAATCGACTGCGCTGTATAGGGAAGGGTGGTTTTTCCTTCGAATTTCATAAGTATCTACCTTTCTTTATATCTGAGCACAAGAACTACGCTCACCCCTTGAGAATACGTCGTGAGACTTGATCGCGAGGCCGCGGTGTACTCGTCACAAGCGACTTGCCAAAATACCCACATTTTACACTTTAAGACAATGCGTCACGTCTGATATTCCCACTTCACCCCTCTAAGAATCCCACCTTCTATTACATAAAGTTTTCTAGTAAGGCAACGGTAACATAGATAAAATGTATTGGGTGAACTGAAATATATTTATGTATGTAGATTCGTGTAGGTTCCAGAGTAAGGAATGGTGTGGGCTTCTTTCACGTGACTCGATGGAGCCTCGTTTTATGTCTACGTATAAAATGTAAAAAGGTATTGCGTAGTAAAATATGAATTTTGATACGAATTCAGGTTAAACTGATATATACGTATCCAGTATGTAAATTTGATAGGTTTCCTTTTATGCGATGTTCAATGCTGTTGTCTATTTTGGACGGTCTTCGTCCGTGAAATATTGAACCGTGACAAATTAAGGTTATACGTTCAATGGAATTAATGAGTGGAAAATTATAAGCCATTGGACGTGCTAATTTTTACACCCTAAAAGCGGCCACTCATGTATGCTGTCACGCTGAAGCAAGTTTCACGGGTAAACGGTAATTGGGTACTGAAAATTTGCTCAAAGCGGCAGCTGGATGTCACGCCGCCAACTTCTGCTGATGAAACAACTTCGCACAAATTTAAAATGAACGTGTCTTAAATAAATGCGAAATTATTCCACGAGCAACAAGTTCCATTCATTCACGGGCAAGGGAGAAAGCGACCCAATTAGAAAGGGAAAGAGAGGAATTTAAAAAGTGAACGCCCGGAAAGTTAGGCGGGAAAGCTCCGTGCTAATAACCTGTTGCTTCCGCGGCTAAATTAAATATGAGAGCGGGCCGCGGCGCCTGAACCTTATCGATATATATTTAAAAACAAATAAATAGAACGAAACCCATAAATTAGACGCGACGTAAGATTTATATGCTCAGTCTCGCTTCATAAAAAAGTCTAAACTATAGTTCCTCTTCATATTTACGATATTGGATGTGCACGATACAAGTCTATCCCTAAGAATTGCGCACATTTATCATCTACAATTTATAAGCCGCCTTCATCTTTGCCACCCTAGAGCCCGCGGTGTTATCGTGAAATATCGATAAAGTAAAATGCTGACGTTGCAGACACCCCTACAGTTATTCCTTGACGGTGTGAGAGAGGAATGGTGAAGCGTCGATAGCTATGGAAAGAAAGAGATAGTACCGCGACGAGATAAGTGTTCTAATTTATACTCAAATTGCAAACGTCGTCGTCACGAGAACCACGTGCTAAATAACCATTTCATTTAACTTAGGACGTATGTTCTGTTTTCATTTAGTGGAATTTTCGCCTTTATTCCACTGCATATAAGTAATATAATACCACTCTCACATAAATCAGTAATATTGTCTAACAATTTCTCATTTTTGAAAACGAATTGAGGACTTACGTCGAGTTTCGCTCTTATTGGTTGGCTTTTAAGATGAATTTTCTGTGTTGGCAAAGTTTGCAAATTAATACATCAGATTTTAAAAGAAAGACGTGCATACTAACTAGGGCTGTGTCAAGGTCAAATTGTCGGTATTTATTAGCGACTCGGTTACTGGGTTAAATGATTCTTAGGGGTGGGTTTCTGCGATACGCGTCTTTGATTAAAGATGTCCGGAGCGTTGAACGTTTAATTGTTTAGTTGCTTGGCTTAATTCGATTTATTATCGCGATTATACCGCTTTTTAAAACATGAAGATCTGTAATTTGGCATATATGTATAGGTTTTTTCTTTTTGGCTGACATTAAAGTGATTTAGTATCCATTTATAATATTATTTGTGATTATTCTTGTTGGTTATGTCTGAATTGAATAAAGATTTTCTTGTCAAGTTTAAAAAAAAATTCTTATTTATGTATAATACTTTGTCATTATTTATATTTTAATTCTACGCAAAATATGTAAGCTTAGATACTATTTAACGAATGAGTTAATAAAAAACAATAACTTACCAACGTCGTATATAAGTATCCTTTGATATGAAGCATACACATAAAATCAGTTTCAATCTTATTACGGCAAATAAAAACAGAAAAAAAAACCGTAATGGCGACGGCAATAAATACAAAATTTTGCACAATTTCGATGGACTTCTTTAATTTTTTTCCTTATAATCCACTAAGAGTTCGTGTAGTATTTGGAAGGGTAAATAATTCTACATATGCGATCGGTGGCTGCATATTGTCGTCTAACAAGCAACCCTTGAGATGTCGATGGGGGAGCACTACTGTGGGCGGAGGTGAAGATATGTGTATCTGAAAATTCTGTGTAACTCTTTACTTTCATATATTTTGAAAAATATATTTTTGAAAATACTTTAAAAAGTAGTAGTTTAAGAATATTTTAATTTATATTTAATTAAATAAGGCAAAAAGAAAAATCTTTCTTTTTGCATTATTTACTGGACGACAAATGCCTTTTTTATGTAACAAGTTTACTAGTTTGAAATCAGATTTGAATCAGCGCTATTATTACACTATTATTACAATATTAATTAAATCAAATCAAATCAGATTCACGCTGTATACCGCACACATCAGGGTAGGCAGAAGGAACCTATTATTAAAACACTCCATTCCCCACTTTCCGCCAAGTTCTGGAGGCATTGCGTGTTGAGTGGCGGAACTCAACGCCGCAAACAATATTAATCATGTCACTGTACAAAATTTATAAAAAATAACACAAGTACAGGCAAAATTTCTCTATACGGATTCACAAAACATAACTAAATTTACGTTCTCTCCTTCCGCAAGTAAGCCGTAGCGCTTGTCAAAACGAATGGGAAATATGCGAGAAAGAGGGACTGGATAACAAGCACGCACACACAGCACATGAGGTCGGCCATCTTGAGCCATTCACTATCGGAAAATTTAGTTTGGCTCCTTACAATGAAATAGAAATAAAATATCGTCTGGATACGAATATATTGAGAGACGTTGGCGGCTTATTGTAAGACTAGTACCCAGTAGGTATACGGCGAGATGATTGTAGATTCAAATATATTATGAGATTAAATTTTTATTGAGACTAATCGTGGCGCAGTGGCACACAGTGTGACTGTAAAATCGATTGGTTGTGGGTTCGATCGCCACTGAAGAAATGAAATATTTATTTACATTTATATATTTATAACACACAATGCCTCCAGAACTCGGCGGAAAGTGGGGAACGAAGTGTCTTAACAGGTTCCCTCTGCCTACCCTGTTGTGTGTGGGATACAGCGTGAAGCTGATTGATTTTTAATTTTTTATTAGTTTCTCTTTTTATTCACGTAGCTTGGTAGTCAGCGAGTACGTAATGATAAGACACCCCATTCATGACTTTCCGCCATTAATGGCGGAGCTTAACGCCGCGTTTTGTGTGAAATGTGAAATAAAAATAAATTAATTGAAATAATTAAATCGTTTCTGCGTGTGAGTATCAAACTTGATACGATTGGGTTTTAAATACGGAGATATTTTCTGGAAAATTTCGCTTAAGCTTAATGTAATTTATGAAAAGGATAAACCATGTTATTTACATAATGCCTAAATAAGGCGGACTTTGGTCATTCAAATTTGAAGGTTTTTAATACAATCTATATTTTGAGTATATTCGATGTGAATAACCAAAAGAAAAGGGTCTTTTTCAGTTCACTGTTCGTTTTCCACTTTTTCATTGGTTTTGAATAGACATTCTTTTATGTACTCATATACATACATACTTAATTCATTTAATTGGGAAATCACTTACATTTATATTTCTACATTTTCATAATGATATATAAGCCTATCCAAAAAAATAAGAAAAAACAACGTTGTATGTATTGAAAACCAGCTAATTAGGTATGTTAAATAACTTTGTAAAGATTTTTATAATATTTGTGATATATTAAAACGACCATATTTTTTGGTAAAGGCCTTCTTCCCATTGTTTATCTTATCTTTATACGATCTTTGAATGGTAACTTTCTGTAATATATAGGTAATACGATTTATTATCCAAAAGCATACGTCCACCAAATTATACGCGCTACGTATGTTTTTGTCTTATTTAATATCAAAACAATTTAAGTATCTAAGATGATAATAAAACTTTAATTTACTTATATAAAGTGTTTCATAAAATAATTGAAAATATGGTCAAATCAAATAACATCAAATAATCTTGACTTTGTGTTAACGAACTACTTGCTCGCTTTTAACAAACAATACTTACTTGAGGTTATCGTAAGCATTCGAGAAAATTAAATTCGAGAAAATTAGTGATTTCCTGGAAATAGAAAAAAATGTGGCGTTGAGTTCCGCCACTTAACACGCGATGTCACAATGTCTTGATGTCCGCTATATCCAGGACAAAATGTGAAGCTAAAAATTTCCTATTCTTTTTACAGGAATAAATCGCTAGAGACAAAGAAATGAAACATCGAAGCTGATAAGGTTCAAAGTAAAAAGAGAGAAATTTGTTAGAAAATTTAACACGAAATATTTTTTGGCTGGAAGAAGTGGATTCGACTTTCTTCTGAAAAATACAATGTGATTGTGCTATAGTGAAGTCTAGCTGTCGATGTCCTTAGTTTTTAAAAACATATACTTTTAATAAAAAAAACATATTTAGGCTTTATAGTAGATATTCTTCAGTCCTTCATTTTTAAATAACATTGAAAGTTACGGGATTTAAAAAACAGATTTTACATCGATAACATTATAAAATCATATTTTTTACATATTTTTTTTCATATTTCACTTCATTCATTTCACAACACTATTCATATCATTTTTTTTATTATAAGCGACCCTAGATGGCTTACGAGGGACTGATTTGTCTTTCTATTTAAAATATACTTAACCCTAAGTATCTATTACCAAATGGATACTGTAAGATATGTTTGAATACATTTTCTAGCCAAAAAAGAAATAAATGCTAGTATTAAGCATTATATAATGTAAAAAAGTAACAACTAGCATTCACTCTTTTTATATGTAAAATATGGTTCATTGAAGTGCTATATTATCAATGGCATGTTCGTGAAATGAAACATCACGGCCGATAAAGTTCAGTAGTAAGGGAAAGTAATTTGCGAGGCGATCTAGCGAGACGCATATTTTCGGGCCGAAAGAGTGAAATCGACTACCGACTGAAACAAATGTGATGCATTCGTCGCTTTAGTGATGGTATTATATCGATATATCTTGCGAATAGTTAAATATAGTAGTTTTTTTTTATATTTAAAAGCGTTATTCGTACATTTTGTATATACGTTCTTCATTTATATGGCGTGTTTTTAGCTTTTATGGTATATGTTTGTACATTTTTTTACAACTATATTATCTAAGTGGACGCATCCAATATATTATAACAATATTAAAATTGCTTAGAAATTTTAGTACAGGCTTATTATACTAAGTAGTAATGTTTATACATATAAGTACCTCGGAAAAAACAAATTATTGAATAAAATAGAAATCATAGAGACGAAATAAAAATGAAAATACCAAGTATATAATATAAATATGAATCGAAAACTAAGCTATATTTAGCAGAATATCAAGCAAGACTTTAGTTGTGTAAACTTATTCTACCGTGCTTATTTATAAATCAATTATCATATAAAAGGTTTGTAAAGATACTTGAGGGGACTACGTAATTATAACTTGGTTGCATGTAGTAATTTTAGATTTTATAAAATATAAATTAATAATTATTATGAGGCCAGTCGTGGCGCAGGGGCATACAGTGTGGTTGTAAAATCGATTAGTTGTGGGTTCGATCCCCACTCGAGGAAACTAAATATTTATTCACATTTATATTTTCATTACTTCGCTCTGGCGTCGAGGCAAAGCACAGTGTTGAGTTCCATTCAATACGCAATGCCTCCAAAACTCAGCGGAAAGTGGGGAACGGAGTGTCCCCTTTGTGTGTGGGATACAGCCTGAAGCTGATTTAAATTTTTTTATTCAATTTAAGTAATAATTACTTTATAAAAATTCAATTTTCTATTACGTTATCTACAAATTCATCTTCAAGAAATGTTTAATTCAATTTTCACTTAATCTTGATTTAAAATTAAATTTTAAAATTAAAAATTAAAAACATTTATATTATGATTTTACTTTTTCAGTAAATCATTATAATACAGTATTAAAAAAATATTAAGACTAGAACATAGACTCTTCGTTCTACAATTTACGCCCAAACCTTGAGTTGTGCCATGAAACTTAAATGGCGGATCCGATAAAAAAATTTCCAAGTAGTCAACGAACACACTACCAAAGTTATCTACGATCATATTAATATATTAAACAATCATAGAAAATGTTAATTTTACTAGGTGTGTTATAATTTTTTTTATTAACAAATAATTAACATTATCGATATACACATCGCACATAACTAATCCAGGAAGTGGATCGCGTTCGAGCGAGGAATTTCTGTATAAATGTAAACAGTTTTGCTAGTGACGTCTCACCATCAATTACATTTTCGTAAGTAACAACACTTTAGTGGGGGCAGACCGTTTGTTTTTATTTATAAGGCTGTTTTGAGCGTGATCCACACTTGATAATAGATAAATCAAAGTTTCTTACAATAAATTATAGATATATATATATAATATGTATTTTTTTCCAACATTTATTAAATATATTTGTAATTTTTTAAAAAGTAATATTTTTTTTAAGAATATATATTGCTTCTTTATTTCTTAAACAAATTTCTTTTATTTTGGCTTAAAACGCGTAAAGTTAATATATTTATAATTTAACTGTGTGATATAATAACATGGTAATATATATTTATTAATTAATCTCCTTTATATCTTATTCTGATTGCATTTTTTTAAGAATAAAATGTCCTGTTCTGTCCTGTCTATCCTGCTATGTGAAAGACGAAAGCTGTACGTAGAACGCACAGCCGAAGCCGCTAAGCTCCAGAAACAGAACGCTAAAATCAAAACTAATTGCAAATTTACATTTCTTAGTAGATAAATCTTCTGCTGCGTACTATATAGAGTTAATCAAATCAGCTTCACGCTGTATCCCGCAAACAGCAGGGTAGGCACTGGGTACCTAGTGTTAAGACACTCCGTTCCCCGCTTTCTGCCGAATTCTGGAAGCATTGCGTGTTGTGTGTATAGAGTTAATATTAGATACGTAAAATATAATATAACAACAATGTACTCTAAGCTTTACACTCAACGGGTTTTGATTGCGTGTTGTGAACTAACATTCATGTTGATGATATCATAAAATACTTGTATTTTATAACTGCCAAATTTTCTTCGCCTGCCTTCTGTAATGTTGCTTAGTTATTCGTTTGTTTTGCAAAATCTTACTTAATAAATATACTATCGAGGCTAGTCGTGGCGCAGCGGCACGAAGTGTTACTGTAAAATCGACTAGTTGTGGGTTCGATCTCCTCATGGAGATGAAATATTTACTTAAATTTATATTTCCATTTCTTCGCTCTGGTGTCGAGGCAAAGCGCGGCGTTTAGTTCGGCCACTCAACACGCAATGCCTCCAGAATTCGGCAAAAAGTAGGGAACGGAGTGTCTTAACACTAGGTTCCCTCTGCCTACCCTGCTGTGTGCGGGATACAGCGTGACGGTGATTTTTATAAATATACTTACTTAATCTTACTTCATATTTATTACTAGCGTTTACATGCGGCTTTGCTTCTGTGGTCAAGTGGAACCAACCAGTGGTGTATGATACATTGTCACAGCCCAAACTAACTCGGATCATATGTGCAGGGGATTAAAAGATTATTAATTGATTTATTTTATGCCTTCTTTATGCTATGTTACATTAGTAAAGTAAATTGTGCTCCAATATCACTAAATACATGCAATAAAAAATATAAGATATATATTTTTAAATACTTATATATAAAACGTACAAAAATTTGAACGTAGCGGGACTCGAACTCGCGCCTCCTGGAAACCGACCAGGACCAGACCTGGTCGGTTTTAAAAATAAATATTTTTTTTCCTAAGTGTGGAATAACACTTTAAAAAAAATGTTTAAAAATATATTTTTTGTTTCTCACTCTCCGATCATTTCAAAGACACCAACCTGCACTTTGTCTATTGTCTAATATCCAGATACGTAAATATTCTAAATTTAAACCCTACCAGAGTGGAAATCGAACTCACAATCTTCATTGTATTAAAACATTTCTTATCTGCCCCATTCCGTAATAAACCTCGAAGACTACAATAATTTATATTAAAATGATAAATTGTTATGAAAATTTGAAGTAACTGCTATATTGTGTCTCAGGTAAATGAAACCAACATAAAACCCATTGTGAGAGACACAAAGCGAAAATACCGAGTGAATAGGTTATTATTTATTAAGAAGACATAGTGATGTTTCCTCGCATAGCTCTGACGACCGGTGACATGGAAAAATGAATATATTAAATACATACAATAAAGAAAACCTTGTACAAATATACTACGTACCTTTCTATATAAAAATCGGAAAAAAAAACTATACACGCGCCTGTTGTGGTTGATTTTTTAACTTTCGTTTATCTTGTTTAGTTAGACAAAGCACAGCGTTAGGTTCCGCTTCTTGATATTACTAAAATAGTTGGAAAGTGGAGTATCTCAACTGTAACTTCTCATTGCCTACCTCGTAAATAAACGACGATTCCGTTAAAAGACATAAAAAATATCTAGATGTCTTTCAGCTATACCTAAGTCACCTTTTATCAAACCCACACATGTGTATAACAAAATTTCCCTATGTACGCACACATATAAACCAAATGGTATTCTATTCGCCACGCATGTAATAACTGTTTATTGTCCTTCTTTATGTATTGCAAAATTAATTCTTAATTAAACGAAATAAGGTTGGATTTCCTATAACTATTGAATAATACATATGAAGTTTTAGCATTTTAAAAGAAAATTTAGCCTAATAATACAATTGAATTTCGATCGTATGTAATATGAAATACGGTTTGAATTCCTACGATATTTTTGAATTGTGAAAATCGCGTGGGTGCTTTAACAAGGGTTAGTTTTCGGTACACTGCGCAACTCTACCGCGCATTACCAATATGGCGGAGCACGCCATTTTGTTACAGAAGCTAAAAATACGTATTGTTTTTTGTTATTTCTTGTTTTAATATAGCATCATATAGAGTTCAAATGTGTATGGAAGTTATTAAAAATGAAACGTGTTTCTTTTTGTGAGGTAACGCCTAAATATTATGTTAATGTAAGCAGCCCATAGTTTAAGGTTTAAATTAAGTTTTTCTTTCTCACTTACATACTTTAATATGATTTATATAATTTTTAAGACTCTTTTAAAATAAAATATTATATTATTGTCATTACCTAAACGTTATACAGAATATTTAATACTTAATGCTAAAACCATACTCTCTAATCACTAAATAACTATACTGAAGGGACTTAGCATTTTACGGCGTTACAAAAAATGCTCGTTGTGTAGGGAAAAAATATGCTCTCTATTATTTTACAAATAGTCGTTTATACTTTTAATATTTATATAAGATTAATTAAGTTACTATATATATATATATATATAAAATATTAATGCTATAAGTTTATTAATAACATATTTTCTTTGTTACAGGGATTTCGCGGCATCATCATAAAATAGAACACCAATAAAAAATGTATATTCACAGTTATTTTAATATTATTTTAAAGTTTTAATAAAAAATCGTATTTTATATAAGTCATATAATCATTATATAAACCAAATATAAATTTTATGTTGTACAATAATGTTTAACTAGCTTCACATTGTATTTTTATACTTCAGGGTAGAGAGAGAGAACCTAGAACCTGAATCTAATTTTAATAATAATTTACTAATAACTAAATTTAATGACAAATTTAATTTTAAAATAAAATTAAAAATATCTTCATCAAAAGCGATATTTAAAAGAAAAACCACTGATACATCCCTGAAATCGTTCTCAATGGACATATTTTTCTCCATTTTTAACTTTAAAACTTTATATAGTTTTTTTGCTTTTCTTTAGCGGAGTAGCCAGAGAGAATAGAGCGCCAAACGCTACGGTCTCTTCATATCTCTTTCGCTTCGTCCCCTGACATCAACCTCATACATGCCCTCAGGGGATCCTCATGCTTTTTACACGACGACTTGTCATAAATATAATACAAATTTTATGTTATAAATTTTAAACTCTTATAATTTTTCTTATTATTAGTTAAACTTTCTTCACACCCTTAAAAAGCTCAAATCAGAACAACAATAACCATGGAGCGGTAAACGTAAATTATTAAATTACAAAGTCCATTGTTGGTGGATTTGAATAAATTATGAATTCAATACATATTCAAATTTGTTCCCAAGGTGTAGCATTATTTGAGACATCTTTAATAATAATTCTTTCGGATAACCCTTCCTTCGGTTATTATGTTACAATTTAAATAACTGGCATGAGATGTTTTTATTGCGTCGTACTTATATTGAGACGTCGTCGTGGAGTAACGCTACAGCATCTGGTTGTAACGCGACGGTTGTGGGTTCGATTGTCACTTGGGTGAAGGAATTACTTCTGTTTCTTCGTTCTGGTAACTAAATCTATGCTGAGGAACGGAGTGTCTAGCACTAGGTTTCCTATGCTTACAATGTGTAATTCGGAAAACCGCGTGAGGCCAAAAAAATCTTGAACTTTTACTTAGATATATGAATTTTACCGTGATAATGCACTGGGTTTAAATTTTACATAGAAGATGATGCTGGCATTAATGTATTGAAAATTTGAATCAATTTGTTAAAAATAAAATTGTTTTTTTTATATATTGTAGAGCAGATTTTTTATGTTATCTTGGCTCCCTTATAATTAATATTTTTATTTTCTACTCTGGTAACAAGGCGAAGCGCGGCGTTAATTAACAAAAATAAAAAAAAAAAATTGTAAGTAAGTAATCAGAGATCACTAGAAAATTATAAATGAACTAAAAAAATCTCTGCTCTGTATCGCGCGAACAAAAAAAATGAAAATAAAATTAGCTTTCATCGAGAATCGAATCCACAACCGACCTCATAAAAAAAGCTAAGCCAACTAGCACTAGATTTTTTGTTAACTTGGCTCCCTTATAATTAATATATTTTGTTCATAGGTTTTTTTTTATATAAAAAATGAGAATTATTGTGTTACGTTACTGTTACGGTTTTGTGGATTTATTATAGATTTTTACTTTTTATTTTTATTTTTTTGGCTTATTGGGACAAACAGGAAACTTGATGGTACATACTTTCCAATCCAATCCAGTCCAGTCCAATCGTTTCTTTCTTCCTGACATTAAATGATTACTCTATGGGAGGGCTATGACACATTTCTCATGATTCTCTACGGGAACGGGACTAAGCGGGATTTTCCGTTTTTCGTCTTAAAGTCCACCAAAACAAAGTTGCAGACAACTACTAGTTACATATAAAACCAGGACTATAAAACCTCAAACAACATTACTAACGTGTTTCACTTCCGATTTTTTGTTTAAAAGCTTTCGATTTTATTCATTTTTTACCAACTTCCTGATCCGATGCATCTGTGCGACAAAAAAATGACACAAAAAATACCATATTATATTATTCTAATTATTCCTAGGACGTTGATGTAGAAAAAAAAATATGTGAAAGAATATAAGGGGTTAACATTTTGTACCACGTTCGGAGTCTAGTGTTATGTAAATGAATTGTGTATTTGCATATCGCCTTTTTATAGAATCACGCACATCTGTCGTTAGTTCCGTTTTCTATTTTATGCCGATGAATGATTGTACCTCAGTTTTTTACTAGTGCTGCTAGTTGGTTTGGCTTTTTTTTGTGGGATCGGTTGTGGATTCGATTCTCGAGGAGTGAAGAGAATTTTATTTTCATTTTTTTTTGTTCGCGTGATACAGAGCGCGGTGTTCATTTTCGTAGGACTTTTCTTAGTTTATTTAGTGATCTTTGACTTTCTTACAATTTTTTTTGTTAATTTTTGTTATTCAACGCCGCGTTTCGCCTCGTTACCAGAGCAGAAAATAATAATATTAAATATTTTTTTCCAGCGATTAGAGATTGAACTCATAACCGTCGCACCTACAATCGGACGCCCTTGCACCACAACAGCCTCATCATTCATTGATTAAGATAGAAAAAAATATAATTATATATTCAAGAATACATACATCAAGATCAATTAAGGAGATATTATTGAAATACCATTTTTCTTTTGCCTTTTAATATCTGTTTATAATATATTATACAATAAATACATATTTAAATTTATACAATAAATTACAAAATTATTATTATGCATTTCTAGTAATTTATTAGTACTCTTACTCTATTATACGTTATCTATTTGTTATTACACTATATTTTTTTCAAGCATATGGTAAGTAGGCTTACGGAGGAACCTCATTTTTTTGAGGTTCACGATTTATTCCGGACATAGCAAGATAGGTAGAGGGAACCTAGGAAACTAGTGTTATGATATTTCCGTTTGCCACTTTCCTCAACGCTCCGCTTGTCTCGTCACGTTGGCAAAGAAATGAAGAGTTGGAATCGAACCCACAACAGTCACATGTACAGTCGCACGCTTGTGCCCTTGTGATACGAAGGCCTCAACTTCGTGTTAATATTGCGCGCTAAGTGACTGAACTCTACATCGCGTTTTTCTTGTTAGTATGGAGAAGAGATAATTCATTTCCTCGAGTTTGGGTTTGATGAACCTCCAACCACAGCGTTTACAGCCAGACAATATCTTATTGCGCTCCAACAACCTCATATTATCAGTAGCGTAAATAACATTCAAGCTTAAAGTCAATTATAAAAATACGGAAATTCCAATAAGAATTAATACCGTAGTTAGAATAGAAAAATGTAAATATTTGTATCTTTTGCGTATAAAAATATAGAAATTTCGTAGATTCTCTCTGCTCTCCCTGCTGTATATATGGAATAAACTGTGAAAAGTCGTACTTTACGCTCTCTAACCAGAACTGGAAAAGGCAAACAATTCAGTCGCCTATTGGGAATCGAACCCAAAACTGTCGGGCTCACAGTTAAACACTGTCCCATTTGGCCATAACGACCTCAACAAAAGATAAAAAAAACTATAAACCCTATAATAATTATACAGCAGCAATTACTAATATATATTATGTATGTGAAAAATTCTCAAAAAACAACTAGTTTCATTCGCATTATATTAACGTAATGAATTTTATAACAATAGGAAACTGGAATTAACCACGCGTGCGAACAGCAATTAGACTATATCGTTAGTTAGATGCGTATCTGGTACAGTGTGCGAGGAAAATGTGATTTTTATTTGCATTTTACATGTATTCTTAATTTAATTTTGTAGCTGTAAAATTTTGTCTAGGTTAGGTTTTGTTTTTTTTTAAATATATATATTTTATTTTATAAGGGTCCCGCTGTATAGTTAAGTGTTAAGTTTTTGAACGAATTTGAGGCTTGTTAAGTGGCGAAACTGAAATGGAAATTTAAATAATTTATTCCCCTGTATAAATATCGAACCCGCAACCATGGCTTTAGAAAGAAAAAAAAATAAACATAAATATAATAAACAGGTAAATGCTAAGAAACTAAGAAAGATATTTATACCAGGTCCATAGAAGCCATAAGCTATATTTTTCTTTCCAGAACAATATTTATTTCCTTTTCTAGATTCCAGACAAAAAAAAGATAGCTTTTTAAAATTAATAAAACTTTAAGCAAATGTTGATGCTATAGAAAACATACACACAAACAAAATGTGGACGACTGTACATCGAAACCATGGATAGATAAAAACAATATATCATTATAGACAATTATTCACCTAACAGAACTTCAGTTACGGCGAGCGCTTTCAATGGGTTGAATTTCTTTGTCTTATGGATCATTAAAAAATATACCTTAATACCAAAAAATAAGATTTATTTTAGTAGAAACCAAAAAAACCTTTTTCTAATGCCTATAGGCTGTTTAAATGACAGCTTTTTTAATTTTATTATCTGTTTTATTTTATATTAAGAAAGGGTTGAAGACGGAAGTTGGTAAGTCTTATAGGCACTAAACGATAAAATGCAGGAGATTCTTATCAAGATAATACTTTTAATACTATAGTAATAACCGGTTATAGTATAACTAGTTGTGTTCTGTAATTATGCTGTATTAAATTCTTGATTGAAGTTAAAAGTTTTAAGTTTAAATAGATTTTTTGTTTTTTCATTAATATCATTTTGTACTTTAAGTATTTTTTTGTCTCTGTCGGAGTGTCTTAACACTAGGTCCTCAGGTTCCTTCTAGTATTTTGTTTTAGAAGAAGGTCGACAACAAGTTCATTTTAATTTTCAGTAGATTTACCTTACTACACAGCTTCACGCTGTATCCCGCACAGCAGGGTAGGCAGAGGGAACCTAGTGTTAATACACTGCGTTCCCCACTTTCTGCCGAATTCTGGAGGCATTGCGTGTTGAGTGGCAGAACTCAACGCCGCGCTTAACCTCGACACCAGAGCGAAGAAATGGAAATATAAATTTAAGTAAATATTTCATCTCCTCGAGTGGGGATCGAACCCACAACCAGTCGGTTTTACAGTCACACTTCGTGCCGCTGCGCTACGACTGGCCTCAAGGAATATGTAAAAATTTTAAAAATATACAACTAGTGCAATAACTAGTTTTTTTGAATTATTATTTGCTTAACGCTGTTCCCCATATATAGAAGAGAAGGGACAGGGAACCTATATGACATTTGACGCTGCGTTTGGAGCGGCTGAACTCAACGCCGCGGCTTGTCTTGTTACCAGAGGGAACTAGTAAAGTTCGCTCCGCTAGTGGGAATCGAATTCACAACTTTCGCGTATATAATGAGACTCTGTCCCACTACGTTACGACGGCTTCTAACTTTTTCTATTATAATCCGAATAAACTTCTTTAAAAATATTATGATTGTTCAATTGCCTCAATAACTTGTGAATTTACATAAATGACAATATAGATGGCGTATCGAGCGATCCATTATGAGGCTGGCTCACCTCTTTACATAGTACTGTGGCGTGCAACAGTGTTATAATGTTGGAAATAAAATATTTTTATTTTGTATTTATATATAATGTTGTTTTATTTTACCTGAACCTATAAATTAAATCGAATTTTAAATTAAGTATGTGGTAAAGAGTAAAATTTTGTTTAAAAATTTATAAGAATTCGATTCGAGACAATTAATGAGAGTCATATAGAAGATTATATATAAAAAATCAACTTCACGCTGTATCCCGCACACAGCAGGGTAGGCAGAGGGAACCTAGTGTTAAGACACACCGTTCCCCACTTTCCATCGAGTTCTGGAGGCATTACGTGTTGAGATCGAACCCACAATCAGCCGATTTTACAGTCACACTTTGTGCCCCTGCGCCACGACTGGCCTCAAACAAAGATTATACCTAATTAAATTTTGACATTTGACATACAATTAATAAATAAAGAAATTATATTATAAGTAAAATTTAAATATGATGTATTTAAAACTTTAATTACGACTAGAAAACAAATGGTTATTTTAAAATATGACGTTTAATTACTTTATTATACTGGCTGTTGATAGGAGGTCAGGATAGAGTTCAATAATTTGGCTAAATGAAATCATATATTTTAAACATCTAAAAGTTTTATTCCTCTTTTAGGAAAGATAAATACTTAGCGCCAGCGCCTCTTTGGAAACCGTCCAAGCGTCCAAAGAACGTATGGCTTAGTTTCTTAATAAGTATAATTAAATTAAGTTTCTTAATAAGTATAATTAAGTTAAGTACATTTAAATCTGTAAATCTTTAAATTTTTTGTTTTAATTTTATTTAATTTAAAGAGTTTGTTTGGTTGAACGCGTTAATCTCAGGAATTAGTTCTAGTTGGAATTTGACGAATAATTTCTATTGGATAGACCACTTATCGACGAAGGCTATTTATATATTACATCATTTACCTGTACTTAAAATGTGTGAGACAAATTGTTTATTTCCATTCGAGCACGAGGTTGAAGCCTAAAATAAAATTTTAAGCGTTTAGGCATTGCTTAACCTAAAATTTAGAGTAAATATCAAAAATAATTAAAATAAAAGAAAAATGTATAGAAAAAAAATGATACGAGATTTAAAATAAATAAGAGGCAGAAGTCGTGGGAAAAAGTAAGTCAAAAATAAGATATTACATTAAAGACTTTTCTTCACGATTACACAATGATACGTTATGAAAATGTGGAGAGCAATACATGCACACCGAGATTGAACATGCATGACGGTAAACAAGATTGTTATAAGAAATTCATTGGGTTATAGTGGACTTAAATATATTATCAAACATAAATGATATTAGTAATATTGTTAGAAGAAAATCCAAAGCTTTTTTATATAATATTTTATTATGTTATGTAAAAATTGTTTGCATACTTACGATAAGGAAAATATTAAATTTATCAAATTTGACAGGATTTTATTTTAGGTGTACAAGGGTTTTTAACCGTAACTGAATGGTGGTTTTAAATATTATTGGGTTTCCAATTCAAAATTTTAAAAAGTAAGAAATAAGTAAAAGTAACAAATTTGTGAAATAGATTGATTATGAAGTGTGCTTTTTAGGTGGATTTTGTTGTTGATCAAATAAAACTATTTTATTATTGACACTGAAAAAACTGATTTTTATTGTATGAACTAAAATTAAGCACTTTAGCAAATTAATATATCAATATTGGACGCATATTAGAACCTATGTCTTTATTTATAATGACAATAAATTCGGAATCACAAATCGATGATATGATACATTAACTTGAAGTTCAAATCTCAAAGAAATACTTCGAAAAATTTACGAGTAAAAAATTAATTTATAATATATTTTTTTAATTCTTTGTTTTATTTAAACCTAACAATATTATAGGATGCTCATAATACTTGAAATATATACTGTACTATAACGTACAGGAAACTAATAAGAATGATGTGTGATGTTTGTGTTATGTTAAGACTACTAACGCCATCTATAAGGGGGATGTGGAAAACTCATTTTTCCTATTCCTTAAAAAAGTCCAATTGGAGCGAAATATATTATATATAATTCACCTAACCTAACTTATCCGATAATTTCTAATTATATCTATATGTTAAATTAACATCGAAGTATGCAGAGTGCTCCATTATCTATAGCTACCCCGCTAGAGACAAAACGTGAAGTTAAAAGAACAACAACAAATAACAATAGTAATGAAATCAAGAACATAATAATTATGTTATCACGATATTGTTCGTTTAATGGCGGCTATTAATTTTCTAATAATTATAATAATAGTGGGAAAAAATTACGTTTAAGTCATTAATTCAATTCCATTTTACTTTTTAGCACGATTTTCTTAACTTGTCCTGTACATTACCTATTATTCAATGTGATAAAACTGGAAACATTGTTTGACCCACACATATTGCCGTCTAATTTCGTAAAACTTACAATTTCGAGGATTCGATGACAATACAATATTTTCATAGCATACTTACTGTCTTTTTTAAGGCGATCTAGATGATGTTTTTTGTTTTCCAGTTAGAATTACAACTCAAGTGTTAATTTTTAAAATAAGATTCTCATAATATTTCTTTTTAGCCTGACATAATATATACAAATTTCTGTTTAATCTTGAATGAAAAATACTGTTATGCCAATTTTACTCCCTTTGCCTACTAAAACATTACTTTATGTTTATGAAAAGTTTTAAAAAGTTTAGTTTTAATATCACTTACATATTTTCCTCAACAAAATTGAATAGAGATAGTAAAATAATACGAAATAATGTAATAATATAATAATATGAAAATATTAAAATTCTAATAAGAATATTAGCGACTACTAGCGTCATCTAGTGGGAGTAAAATATTGTAAAAACATTATAAGTAAAGATTCATCAAAGACCGATTATTTATGTATATTTTTTAAACAAAATATAAGTTATAATAGTAGTATATATAGATATAGTTATGATAAAATAATAAAATTAATTTAAAAGCTTCATTTTCATAAATAACCACAATACTTACGACATCTAGTGGCGAATAGCTTGTACTAAGAACTCAAATTTTGTGTCGGTAAAGCAGTACACCGAAGGCTTCGGGACGCTTCCAAATATTAGAGTCGGACTTAATTTTCAAATTTTGTAAACATTGTCACGTATAAAGTTATTCCTTATTAGTTTCGGCAATATTTTTGTATAATATACCTCTACAATATTTACAAAGTTTTTTTATTTGTTGTACAATTATCTATTTAAGAAAAATGTATGAATTGTTTACTAATCTAATAATAAATTTTATTGATATATATTTTTCATATACCTGCCGCCTAAGTGGTATTTTAATCGAATTCACATTTTATTTCATAGTTTATTTCATATGTAACATTAATTAACATTGAATAATAATTTTAAGCACATTGCTTATTTAAATGAACATATATAAAAAATATATTATGTAATTCTTTGTTTAAAAATATTTTAAATAGTCGATTAAAATTAATTTAATCGCAATCAATATTATCAATTTAAATTTTAAAAAAGACTTCAATTAACCTTGTAATTAAACATGTGCAGCAATTATACAACATCTGCAATATAAATAACTAAAAACAAAATAAAGTCAATGTCATAACACATTACTAAAATGAAAAAAAAAGCAAAAAGACTACATGACCATTAAATTTAGACTACCATTTCAATCTTCATAACAGCACCACACCTATTCTTTGTTAAAAACTACACGAAAAAATGGGAAAAATGGGAACACAACACAAATGTTCGTGATTACACAAAATTACAGCTTTCCCCATATCTCTATGACAGTCGCTCGTGATTACTGTCAACTTTGACATTTCACTGTCGAAAGTTAATTACTGAAACTATGTAAGCTGGAATTTAAAACAAAAATGTATCAAATATTTTTTTGTTAGAACAGTTGTTATTGTTTTACTGGTTTGGTTATTTGGCGTTGCTTGAATTATGTATGATTAAATACATAATATTTTGGTAAAATATCAGTAAAAGATCTGGTACTAAGTAGAAAAATATGCTAAAATTGAAATCTAATAAAAACATGCTAAAATTTAAATTTAATCTCCTAATATTTTCACATACTTGTACTTCGAAATAGATGGCATTTATGGCGATGGCGATTAAATACTTTTAGTTAAGAAATTTGACATGTTAGTAACAATTTTAAATGGATATACAAACTAAGTAAAAATCATACATAAATACTTTAACTATAAAAATCTAAAACTATGTTTTAACGAAAATTTAACTAAATGTGTTTCTCAAAATAAAACGATATTTTTGTGTTTTTGTAAAATAGCTATGAAGAAGATAAAAAAATAAAATAATTATAAAAAACTTATGCAATACGCATTATCTTGAAATTTCAGTTAACATTTTTCATAAACATGAAACATTTTAATACTTTACAGTAGCTTTTAGAAAACTTAGATTAGTCTATTACTCATTAACATAATGATATCAGTTATCGAGCTGAGCAATGCAGTCGTATATTAAGTATAGAAAAAATAATACATATTTTATGTTGTTTATAAATATTATATATTTAAAAGGTATTTTATAAGTAACATTATCTCCGTAAAGTTTATTTTTGTAAAAATTATTAAAATATGTATTTTAGCATGAGGAATTTAAGTATTTTAATGAGAACAGAATATCGTAACACTTAACACTCCCAGGTTCCCTTTGCCTTCCCTGGAATGTGCGAAATGTAGCGTGTAGATAAAATTTATATAAAAATATATAAATATATTTAATCAAATTTTCTTCTTTGAAACCGATTTTTCAATAAATTTTACCTGAATATTTAAAATTAACTACATATATATCTCCAGCTATGATATATACAATACGTGTTCCAGTACTCAGTAAGAGGAGGGTCCCCCAAGGTGCATTATTGTGAAATCATGCGTCCTCCAAGTGCCAGGGGAGTCTTACGAAGTTTGTGATCTCGTTGTTTGATGAATTATACGGCTTCTCTTATTTATTCTGAGCTAACGATGTGTATTTTTCTTTTAAATGCTCATTGTACATACTCATTTTATATGAATATGTAATAGTATATTATGCGTAAGTAGTTATGTTTTTTTTATGTTTTCAAAAAAGGGACCTAACGTAAAGTAAACCTAAGGTAAAATTAAGATAGGCCCCTTTTATGAAAAGTTATATATTTTATACAAAGAAAATGTTTTACGCAATACGCAATATTTATGTTTTCTGATTCATGTTGTTAACTTCATGGTATCCATCCTGCACGTAGCAGGGTAGAATAGGAGCCTAGTTAACACACTCCGTTTCCACCAAGAAACTTTTGTTTCCCAGTTTCCGCCGAATTCTGGAATGATTGCGTGTTGAGTAGCGGAACTCAACACCGCGCTTGGAAAAGGGCGTAACGAGGAATCGTTACCAGAGTTTTGTATATAGGCATAGATTATGCCTAAGTTACATAGCAAAGAAAAATTAAAAGTGAAAAATGATGTTAAGTTTAAGTATCAACTATAACAATGCAATGTAGGCCTAAAAATATATTTACTGATATAAAAAATTGAAAAGTCATATCTAAAAATTTAAAAACTCTTTCATACAGTTGAAAATATTCCTTTCATCAATACAAAATGGCGTAAAATATTTAATAAATAACAAAACTAATATAGAATACGAGATAACCGCGATATTAGCTATGGTTAAATAAAAACGTGAAGGAAGTCTCTGTGATGAAAAAACTCCCACCCTCATGGCCACCCCCATATTAAATATAGGGGTAGCGTCGTCATGGCTTGAAGGAATAATGCTGCTATACGACAAAATAAATTACTTACGTACACTACGGTTAACGAGTCGTGGCCGCCCTGAACTTAGGCTTTCTGAACATTTGCGCATTGTTCACTCGAGAAGAAAATAATCAAAGTAACAAAAATCCTAAAATCAAATCATATCAGTCATCTACAGCTAACTTTAGGGCGGCCACGTCTCGTCGACCGTACTGTACTTATGTATATATTTTATAAAACATATCTTCCCTTATTAAATCTACTAAATGGTATTCTTTAACATTTTAAAAGTTTTATTCCACACTTAGGAAAGAAGAATATTTACTAAGAAAGCGTATAAAAATTTGAACGTAGCGGGATTTGAGCCCGCACCTCTTTGGAAGCCGTCCAAGCGCTCTGATCAACTAAGCCATACGTTGTCATGGACACGTCGAATTTCTTATACGCTTGATACAACTTATTTATGTTGTTAGCATCTTTGTAGTTTTTTAATAAGTAAATGGTATTTGTTTACAAATTTAAAATTATTATTGATACTAACTGAAGGCTATATAACTATTGTAGATTCCCTTACGTTGAGGAGTTGGCACTGGCGCAGTGAGGCCATGTTGGCGTCAACCTGTATACGTAATGATTTTCGGTTCCATTTCTCGGCTCAAAGAATAAAATTTAGTTATTAATAAAATATATCAAATCACTGTTCCCATTGCAAAGTAAATTTATATTTAAACTATTAATATACATTTATAAATTTTAGTCGAGGCCGTCGTGGCTCAGGGGCACAAGGGTGTGACTGTAACGCGACGTTTGTGAGTTCGATCCCCACTCTAGGAAATAAAACAATTATTTAAAATATATATTTATAGTTCGTGTCGTTGAGTTCCACCACTCCACACGCAATGCCTCCAAAATGTGGTGAAGAAATGAAGAACGGGGTTTTTGAACACTAGGTTCCCTACCTTGCTATGTGTGGGATACAGCGTGAAGCTGATTTAATTTAATTTTAAATTATAGTCCTTAAGACCGCATCAATAAACAATATGTGAAAATTTAAGATATTTTAAATTTTGCGTGTCTGTTAAACTTAGCAGCAGATCAAAAAAAGAAAGAGAAGTCCTAGCTAAGATCTATAGTTCTTGGTATGTTTTAAAAATAGTTCTCATGTTCTTGCCCAAATAACCTTTAAAAAAATATATTTAAAATAAATTCGGAAGAAAAAGGACTATTATAAAAATAATATAGCTAATTTCTTATAATTAATGAAAAACACATTGCTTATAAAAACCAAAACCATTCTTAAAGCACAAGCAAAAGTTACATACAAAGTAACCTTAACATAATATTATTAAGTTAAATCAACTAAATTCATTTCCACTCATATCAATTTGATATATTCTTAGGTGGCGGAACTGAAAACCGCACATTCTTTTCTTAACAAAACAAACGAATCCCCCGAGTGGGAATCAAACCCACACAACCGCTACTCTATCCTTTAAATACCAATTAAGATAACTACAGCAGGGACCTAATAGGCTACGATTTACGAGTCGGTCAATTCCTCCGTCTCCGCCAAATCGAGGGAGCGCTAATGCTCGCTAATTATCAATTAGTTTGGATCTCTTTTGTCTTCTATTGGATAATATGAAGTTGTTATAACATTATTTTTTGTATGAATTATATTTTTGTTTTGTTTTTTTTTTATTTGGATATAAATAAATATATCCTTATTATTAAGTATAACTTAGGATAGCTACATAGATTAATTTATAAATTATTTCTTCTAAATTAAATTTTAAATTATTGTCATAATCTTGAATTTGATAATATAATTATTTATATCTGTCATTAAAATTCAAACGATAAACCATATTTAATCCATTCAATACATTTTTTTTCTCATATGGGCAATAGCTGAGTTTTGAATAGACAGCGTTTGATATTTTCCGTAAACAAACCTTTGGACGCCGTTCAGAGCAGTGCAGCTCCAATTGAACTAAAAAACCCGACAAAATTTTTCCATTGGCTCTATAGATTTCAATTGGTACAATTTATTCATCCACTTCGTTACAGGTCCCGTGTTGTTTAAGCTTCATCCAAAAATCAGTAAATCTCTTTTTTTTTATGTTCTCACTTCTTCTGTGTCATTTGAAAAATTGAAAAATTGGTGATAAGTTACTCTACTCTCCTACGTTTAGAGACGTTTCATACTGAGCTTGTATTGAAGCTTTATGCGCTTTATTTTCAATGGGTTGATGTCAAATGTGGATGTCGTCAATTTTCTTAAGATGTCAATATACTAGAAGCTAAATAATCATAATTAATATTTAACCTAAAAAAACATAAAATAATTAACTTTTTTTTATTCTTTCAAATAAAAAAAGATACTCTGAATATGGAAATTAAATTAAATGTTAGGTTGTAAAAATGCAATTTGGTCTAAAAAAAATATTTAAGTACAAAAGATATAAATAGCATCTCCATATAAATACAAACCGAAGTCGGATTGGTTTGATTAATGCCAATAATTTGCGGTAAACGTGATTGAGATGGCTGAGGAAATTTGATTAGACGAACTTTTTTTATTTTAAATTCCTTTAAATTGATAGAAGGAATATTATTCTATGTTAAATTGAAATAAATTTTACATCAATATTATTTCATCGGTAATCTGAAAGAAAGAAATAATTAAATTTTACATAACTTTCACGCTGTATCCCGCACACTGCAGGGTAGGCAGATGGAACCTAATGTTAAGACACTCTGTTCCCCACTATCTGCCGAGTTCTGGAGGCATTGCGTGTTGAGTGGCAGAGCTCAACGCCGCGCTTAACCTCGACACCAGAGCGAAGAAATGGAAATATAAATTTAAGTAAATATTTCGTCTCCTCGAGTGGGGATCGAACCCACAACCAGTCGGTTTAACAGTCACACCTCGTGCCACTGCGCCACGACTGGCCTCAAAGCAGTGTGCGGGATACAGCGTGAAGCTGATTTATAACTTTAATTTTTAGCTTCACACTTTAACCCGTATAGCAAGGTAGACACTGAGAAACTAGTGTCAATCCACTATTAAAAACTTAAGATTTTTTTATACTGAGAGACGGTACCTAACGCCGTGTTTTATATTAAAATGACAATAATTAATTGTCTTATAAAAGTAAATTAATAACCCTTATCTAGTTGCTATAAAAAACATAATGCATATAACAAAATTTATGAATGAAACTCATTAAAAAAAGTTCTAAAAGTCAAAAAAAATTTACACCCGAACATATGGCAAGCAAAATTATGACAATAACAATAAAAATTAAAATGAGATAATTTGATAAAATTATAACATCGACCTGTCGCTTTAACGTTCCCTAAAACGAGGCGGATATCATTAACACTAAATTGTAAAAAAAAAAAAGTTCTTAATCATAGTGTCATTAAAATTAATACACCCATTATGAGACCAGCTTTTCAAATGAAAAACATCCTGTAGCTGTTATTTTCGTTTTGATATAATTATAGCTGGTGTGGTTTTTAAGTTTTAATGTACGGTTCAGTGGTGAAAGTATAGTGGGAAGTGCGGGTTCTTAAATGTGGGAAATATGTAACTGGTCGTTTTCTTATTCTTTTATGTGACAAATAACTGTATTAATTAGTAGATAGAAGATAAATACTAGTAAATAGAAGATAATTTTAAATAACGGAATATTTGGAAATTCCTTTTTAATAAAAGTTAAATATTTCATATTAAATAAATAGAGATAGATATGACTTGAATAAGACTTTATTTGTAAAAATACATTTGAACATGATTGATTTAGCTATGAAAACGGCACCACACGTCACGGAATATCCCATAGTTGCGGGGTAGGTTAACTTTCCATTTCAGTTATTAGAGAAATAAAAAAAACCAATCTAGAGTGAGTCGGAGCGCCCATCGAGCGACCGAAAGCTCCGTACCAGATCCTAGGATAATGGGAAGTCAAATTTATAAAAAATAAATATATTTTCATTTTACGGATTGTACCCTTTATTATTATTTCCTCTTCAATTTCATATTTAGGTAGTCGGTCTACGGTATGCCCTATAGGCTAAGGTTTTGATTACGCGGCGAAAAAAGTTGACAAGCTTAAGTTACATACGCCATACGCCCAAACATTCATTTTGTATGAAATGAACTACAAATATAAATTTGTATTGATGTATGACATTTTTTTTCAGCTTCACGCTGTATCCTGCACACAGCAGGGTAGGCAGAGGGAGCCTAGTATTAAGGCACTCCGTTCCCAACTTTCTGCCGAATTCTGGAGACATTGCGTGTTGAGTAGCAGAACTCAATGCCACGCTTTGCCTAGATACCAGAGCGAAGAAATGGATATATAAATTTAAACAAATATTTCATCTCCTCGAGTGGGAACTCTACAATCGCACCTACAACCAGTCGGTTTTACAGTTACACTTTGTGCCCCTGCGCCACGACTAGCCTCATGGCCTATGACATAACTTTAAATTTTCAGTTGTCGGATTTTATTTCTTTATTTGTATTGCTCAAGTCGTTCCAAATTTCATAACTATAGGTCCACGGGAAGTACTCTATAAGTTTAATTACGCTGAATTATATACAAAATGCAGCAAAAACTATCCATAATACGGGCCAAAACTAAGCAATAGATAACTCTACATTATTTACAGCAAAAAAAAAACCGTCTGCAAATCTATTATTGGGTACACCACCTCTTTATACGCCCAAAATGTAATTAACGTAAAATACTTCTAAGGTTTCCGTATCACTGCGCCGGGGATTCCCCCGGTCGATTAGACCCAATTAGACGCACGGTAAATTTGTTATTGTCTAATAATAAAGTTTTTATAACATCCCCTCGGGCCCGACGTGGTAGCGACATCTTATTAAAATTTATCCCCGGGCATGGATCCTATTGGATATACTGGTCAAAATTTTAGGTAAAATGATTATAGAATAGACATTTGTATGTCATTAGTACGTATATATAATGTATTGTTAGAAATTTTTCTTTAGCTTTCCCGCTCGGTGACCTGGTCGCTGTCAAGACCAGTCCAGGTCATCAGCATTAAAGCCAATTCGAAAAAAAAAACGAAGCGTAGAGTTGAGCTCCGTCATTCGATTATCGACATGCTATTTGTGCCTTAGTATCCTGATATTTGATGGATACAACGTGAAGCTAATATAATGTATTTTAGAAATATATTTAGATCAAAAATAATGATTTGACCTCTACTAGAGGCGCGATTTTAGTTTTTCTTAGAAAGTTCATATAGCATGAATAGTTACTAATCATTATCAAAAAAATAATTCTGTTGTGAAACGGCACTACACAAAAAAAAATTATAAGAATTAAAGCCAGGACTCTCAGGTTTTATAAATTAAATAATTTATATAATACTATAAAATATCTTCAGAAGTAAATTGTCGGTAAAAAAGCCTCAGTTTTCGTAATCTTACATAGAAAACAATAAAATTTGTGTATTGAAAATTATCATAACACTATTTATTTACTTATAGCATTTATCAAGCTAAAGTTTGTTAAACTTTAAGTAAGTCATATTTACAGTTTTATTTTGTTGCTATACGTTTTTGAAGATATCACGTATCTTTATGTCATTACTACATAGAAATATATACGAGTGCCAATTAATGTAAGGCATTTGTAGAGCAAATGTAGAATTGTTTAAGAATTTCTAAGGCATATTTATTATTATAATAATAATCAAATGTTGTTCAAGACTAACCGCTCTTCATTGTTCATAGAATTTACAACAATCTTGACCCAGAGTGGGGATTGAACCTAAAACCTAACAAAATCAGTGCGACTTACTCGTAACTTACTAAAACTGTTTTGGGTTCAAAAATGTATTATTTACAATAGAACAAAAAGGTCCATCAGTCAACATGTATAAACTAAGTTTCGTACATGGTATTAACCGAAAAACATAGGTAAGAGTCTTCCGAAATGCGAACGATACCAATAGAAGATATCTATTAATCTTATATATATACGAGTACATACATATGTATATACAATTTTAAAAGTTATTATTTTCAATTTTTCATAAAAGATATCAATTCCACTCTTAAATTTAGCATCACAATTAATAACACGACGTTTTTATTAAACAATATGTTTTATATTTCAATATTATTCAATAAATTTTGGTACATATTGGAGCTTACAAGCCCAATGTATCCAAGCCCGTGACATATACGAAAGGACGAGAAAATGAAAAACATAAATAAGTGCTTCAAAGCGAGGGGATGATTCATATAAAATTTATTTCAAATAACAATCAATTCGCCCCAACCTCCCCACGTTATTAGGATAATATTAAATACAACTTCTCTTTTCATACGATTATCTCCCTTAGTACTAAAATTACATGTACTATTTTTCCGTACACATAAAATGTTGTGTTTTTTTTCTAACAAAATTATAGAGTTTTATTGAATTGAAATAAACGGTTGGAATTTCTTAATTGGTGTGTTAGATGATGCTTAATTGGTAATAAAAATATTTCTTCAAAGAAATGTTTACAAAGTCGAGTAAAATCTTTAGTGTCTTGCTAGATAATTCATATATCTTGTAAATTATCTGTTAGTCTAATGTTTAGAAATGCTACGTAAAACAAGCGAGTCCAGTGCGTATGAAGATCTGCTCCACAGAAGTCGAGAGACGTCTCTTTAATTCTCCATACTCTAGAGAACATACTGCAGGAGGGATAAATCATCGAAGTTCCACGTATTCCAGGACCACCGGGAAAGGACAACCTACAGATCACTTGAATATATTGTAATTTGGTCGAGCCATTGCGGGATCTCATTCCAGGCGGTGAGGGTTTGTAAGTTTTAGTTGATATTGTGAATATCAAAATACTAGACGATGTAAATACAATTTCATGTAATGTCTTGGTACTAAGTTTCGTCTACCTTACTTTATCATGAAAAATGATAACGAATTGATAATAAACTGATTTTTAGAACACCTAACACGAAAATTGTTAAAGCTGATGTACTCCTGAATAGTGAATCCTTAGACCCTGACTCCAAATTATAGTAGGGATTGGCGAATAGACTTAGCTCAGCAGCTATTGCGGTCAAAAAACTTAGATTATTAACTGACATAGACTTAGTACCTACTACTTCCGTAGTATTATGTCCCATGGTCCTGTGGCACTTTACTCTGGGGTAACGCAGTCGGTTGACAGTTGCATCTCATCATCAATAGGTTTAAACTTAGCGCATCTGTAACTCGATTGCATCGAATCCGAATCCGAATTCTTTTATGGGACAATGTCTACGCTTTTATAATAGGACCCCAAAAAAGCCAGATAATTTTCTAAATTACGATTTTAAATAGTTATGAAAGAATTAATGATAACACGTCTTGGAAATGAAATGCTCGCTCCAGTTTGTTTCAAAGGTATAATTGTCACAAATAATTGGATATGTGTTTGTATAAAATTGATGTTAAAAAAATCCAAAAGTTTGGTTGAACACGTTAGTCTCAGAAATTACTATAGATTTTGTAAGTTACTGTACCTGCAGTCACAGTAACTGCGGTTACTGTGTCAATATATAATTCTCATTTAATTTCATTATTGAATTATATTTTATTATTATTTTCATTACTTTACTTAGATAACAAGGCAAAGGGTGTCTGACGTTGACTTCTCCCACTCAACACGTATTAATTCGAAAATTTGACGGAAATTGGGGAAAACGATACCTTAACACGCGGCTAACTCTATCTACCTAAATTCGGGATACAGTGTGAAGCTAAAAAAGAAAAGAAATAAAAACAAACCATTTCACTAAGCGGGAAGCTACAGGTAAAAGCAATGAATTACATATTAGGCATAATTGTATAGTATAATTTGGTAGTTACATTTACCAGGGTTTTTTTCGTTTTTCCTCTTAACGTACAGTAAACTTCCAATCGAAATAACATAAAAAGCTTCTTATCTCATCCCTCTGAGTGCTTCCAGACACACATGGGGCCATCAATAACAAGATTAGGGGTACAGGGGTCCAAAAGAAATTGCCAAACCGCCTGAGATTTATTGTAATACTTAGCATAAGTCGTCACAATCTTTAAATAATGGCAGCTTCACGCGTTTCCCCGATTACAGAATAGGTGCAGGGAACCTAGAGTTATGACACAAAGTCCCCCCTTTAAGCTCAGATTTCGAGATTTTTGAGCAGCGGAACTCATAGCTAAGAGTCCACATCTTTGACTACGAGACTGTGACTACGAGAGTGGTGAAAAGAAAATTTTATAAAAAAAAAAAAAACAGCTTCACGCTGTATCCCGCACACAGCAGGGTAGGCAGAGGGAACCTAGTGTTAAGACACTCCCGTTCCCCACTTTCTGCCGAATTCTGGAGGCGTTGCGTGTTGAGTGGCAGAACTCAACGCCGCGCTTAACCTCGACACCAGATCGAAGAAATGGAAGTATAAATTTAAGTAAATATTTCATCTCCTCGAGTGGGGATCGAACCCACAACCAGTCGGTTTCACCACGACCACCCACGACCGGCCTCAATTTTATTTAAAATAAGAAAATTTTATTTAAAATAATATTATTTATCTCGCGTCAGTCACCATCGTTGAGAGTTCGTTTGAATCCGGGGTAAAGAACTAGGAACCATCTGCTAGAATTAAATCGAACCAATTTCATCTTGGAATAATTAGTATTTTTTCGACTAAATTGCTGTAAAATGACTGTTTCATTGAATTGACGCAACATTTATTTTTAAATATGTACATAATATACCTAATGTGAATATAAAAATAATGTTTCTAGACCACGAAAGTAATTCAGGTTGGTAAATAAATAGTTCAAATTGGGTAGTTCAAGCGGGCAAATTCAAGAGCGGATCGCTAGTAGAAAATAGATAAATGGAGAATTTACTAAAATATATCTCAATTTTCTTCCACACACACATTTAGTATTAAATTGACGCCCTTACCGACGTACCTACTTAGCGTGGACAGTTGGTAAATTATAAAGGCAACCATGTAAACAAATAGAATTTAAGTGGACAACTATATCAAATATGTTAAACTTATTTAGAAAACGTATAAAAATGTGAACGTAGCGAGAATTTTTTTATACATTTTCTAAATAAGTATTTTTTCTTTTAACTAACACTTTAAAAATATCAAAAATATACAGGAAGACACGCTCTAGTTATACCATGATAATATTAACAAAACTATATATAAGTGTCCAGTATTAGATAATTAACCCTAAAATGTCTAATATGATAGTAGAGGTAATGGCCGCTTAAAAAATATGAAATAAAAATATTCTACGTAGTACCTAGAATAAGGTATGAAATAGTAAATAGGATTAGACTATTGTATTTAAATAAATATACAAATTCATTTTCTTTTTTTTAAATTTGCGTAATTATTGTTTTTAACAAAATTAAATTTCTTAGGGCAACTATCATAATAAGTTTATGATAGTTTCTAGAAATGAACATTTTTTATGTAGCAAAGACCATAGTACCTAGCTGAGCTTGCCCTTGTTCAAAAATTATAAATTACAATCAAATATTAATTTTAATATATGAGAACAAATTAATTGTGTCAGTATGAAAGTTAACTACCTGTAAATAGTGTTGTATTAAAAATATTTGATTTAAATTCATGTACCTACCACATTGTAGGTTTTTGTTGTAAGCACTTAAAATATTTGCAAATATAAATTCAAAATATGGGGTATTATGAATGCTAATTTCATTACTCAACACTCACTATATAGATAGAAAACAATAAACAATGTACCTTTTTTTAAATATTCTAGGCAAAGAACATTTTAAAAAGGTAGATCTAAAAAAGATATATCTAAAAAGGCAGTTCAACATTAACATATTATAGAAAAAAAAAACTTTCCAGTTTTACGGTTTGTCCCGCACTTAGAAGGGTAGGCAGAGGGAAGCTTGGAACCTAGTGTTAAATTACTTTGTTCCTTATTAAAACACTTTCCACGAATTCCAGAGGCTTAGATTGCGTTTTGAGTGGCGGCACTCAACGCCATGCTTGGCGTCATTACTAGAGCTAGAAAATGAAAATCTTCCCGATTACAGTTTTATGCCTGTGCTTCTGCACCATTATGATCTAAAAACTTATGCGACAGGTATAAATGTATATAACATATTTTTATTAATAAATGAATAAATAAAAAACCCAAATGGTTTGTTCTCCCTTCACAATTTATTTATTTATTAAATAATTGACGAGAGACGAGAAAATATTTTCAATTTAAACTTTTACAAAAAAAGTAAAATCTACTAAATATTAAACTTACATCAGCCCTCATAAAAATTAAAAAAATATCTATTCTAAACTTCTTAAAAACACGAACTCGAACAAATCTATAGAAACGTAGGTACTAATACAATATTTCTAACATTCGCTAATACTGAGTAATTCAAGGGAATGGGGAATCGCGACATTCGGCGGCCATTACCTCTCCCTCCTCTATGTATTCGCCCTCTCCCCACGTGTTTACTAAAAATACCTCCGATTATATGGGGGCTATGTACAGCTTACTTTTAACTGTGCGTGTGGGATAAAATGGTTGGTGCCATTTCTGTAATATACAAATATTTGAAATAAATAATTCTACAACATATATTATCTTAACAATAAGTTTCCCCATATTAGAGAAATATAATTATAATTTTTATAAATATTCAGCATTTATGTCATCGTGTACAAGTGACGACATAAACTCGCTATAATGACGAATAATTAATAGATTTTTTATTATTTGTATAATTATTTTAGATAAATGAAAAACTACTTCGATCTTATCTAAGAAATATGTATTTCGTTAGAAGAATGTATCTTCTCAATCAGTATAATTCTATTTGTAAGTTTAATACCTACTAATAGTCAGTAGTTGTTTAGTACCCTCAGTAAGTAAGTAAATTTTATGTATGTAGTAGGTATTTATATATCATTTAAATTTCTAATAAAAGATAGGCGTGTTATTTGTTTAAAACATTGAAAAATTTCATTTACCTAATATGTTAAAATGATTTCATTTCTAATATGCACTTCTGTCTCAATTGTAAAATTTGGCTGTTTGGCGATAAATCATGTGCTTAAGAGATAATTTTTTTGATATACATGAACTCGCCACTTTGGGGCTTGGATTCTTGCTACAAAAATGCTCCTATTTTATATATAAACCTTCCTCCTGAATAATTATGTCTATTAAAAAAAATATTACATAATACCTTGAGTAATTTGTAAAGTCACGTCTTCACACGTCGGTGAGACGTCTGCGTTTCATATTATGTAAATATATAAAAAAATAAAAGATAGATGATAAAATAAAAACATTGACAATCACAGCGAAAAGACGCTCTCACGCTTACTTAGACAAATTAATATTTAAGATTAGCTAACCATACATAACGGTACATTTGCACTTTCCCTAAGTACTTTAGTGTTAAAGCATTGCCACTTAAAATAACAGGGGTTGACCCTTAAACACTGTCAGTTTCAAAATTATAAGTTCTTAAGCTTGCTTACATAAATGAACACTCACGTAAAAAAGTAAACCTGTAATTGATTAGCCCGAATGGTCCTAGGCCTCAAAACGTCACCGGAAAACCAATCAATCTCTTTTGCTGTACAGAAATTCCAGATCAATCAAAACTAAATTAGTTCACAGGCACGTCTTATTCAAATAAAATCTCACCACTTAATGCGACAACTCTTTACGAAGCACTATTATAATATTTTTTTAATGAATTCCTGTTTTTGTAAAGGACAATTTGGAGACGACCTTAATATAAATATTCATCCGCTCAAACGAAGGGAGCGATCTTTTCAAAAGAAACCTGTACTGATGGTTGCAAATCGCTCATTCTTTCTTATTATTTTGTTTTATTTTTTAAGGAACCCATAGCTTATAGCTGTGGGTTTATAGCTTTGTATGAATGCGTATTATTAGGTTTATCTTATGTTTAGTATACGCTTAGTGTTAAATATAGTGTAAAGTATAAATTGTAATTTCATTATCCTAATATATAATATAATACTTAAGTTGAACTCTTATCCTCGAATATTTTTGCCAGAATTGAAACATTTTTTTCTAATAGGTTACATTGAAACTATGTTTACTTATATTGTCTTTATAAACCTCACATTAAACAAAGTAAAATAGAGATAATTTAATAACAATAATCGATATTGTGAACTCCTTAAAGATACAAAAATATATAAAACGTAAATATTTCCTGTATTCAAATTTAAACCTATAACTATGAAATTCACTAATACTATTAGCTATTTTTAATCATATCCCTATACAACCTCAGGGCATCTAATCCTGTAAATTGTGACAAACAATAGTTACTTGTGATTTATTTCATACATATTTGGTGCAATAAAAACATAACGTACATCTGCTTAAAACATTTAAAAGTTCAAGTAAAAAACTTATTAACATTTCAACTGTTATAATCTGTATTGTGTGCACAAAACAACTCTTGAACAAAGTAAAGAAAAAAATATTATTGTTTCGAACGAAGAAAAACTTCACGTATGCAAATAGGTACACACGTCGCCGGTGCAAGGGTTAATTTTAATGAAAGGCGAGATTGAAATTATTGCTGTTTTATTTTAGTTCTTCTTCTACTTTGCTAAGCAGAATTTAGAATTTAAGTATGATTTTTGATATAAAATAACAATTTAAAAAATTCTTAATTTATTAATTATAAAATTTTTCCTGACCCGATTTATGTATTTATTATATTGTATATATGTTTGTTTGGGCATATAGGTTATAAACTTACAAAACTGTGAAAGTCAAAATATATTTAGTAAAGTTTTATTTTCACTTTCAAGATTGATTTTCATATTAAAACTTGAACTAGGCATCCCTTGCATACAAAAAACTCAACTTATTTACATTACAATTACGATGTTTCACCTCGTTGAGTAATAAAATACGTGAACTTTGAATAAGAAACCCTCGAACCCATAAAACTAGCGATACGAAGAAAATATAACAATTTTCTTACAACAACAATACATATATATTTTACTTACTTTATAAAAAGCTATGTAAATTGCATGGGACGGTGGAGATGGTATCGAGTGTAGCACGCTACATATTTGCCTTCAAGTAATAAATTTTACTAGACGTAAAAAATATTTATAACCTATTATGATATTTTAAAGTGTTATTCACACACTTAAAATTATAAATTTTGATTATTATTTAGTGTTGTTGTTCATTTTATGCACGGAACAGTCACATCCGCGTAAAATATACTTTTATTATAGTTACATTATCGTTTCGTCATTATTGTTCGTTTTGGTAAAATTTTACCACTTTACAAAATGATTTACTTAGATATTTTATATAAGTATCATACATAAAAAAAATCTTTTGGACAATTGTATCTATTAGAGAAAATCCCATTAAATTCAGTATCGCTAGCTTTGACTTTACAAGAAATTTGACTCTACAATTCCTAAAATTAATAGTATTAGTAGTTACTCTCTTAGAGGCATGTTTTTTGTTAATGTTTCCACATTGAAAGGTCAGTCGTAGCACAGAGGCACAAAGTGTGACTGTAAACGTTACTGGTTTTGGGTTCGATCTGCACTCGAGGACACGAAATATTTGTTTAAATTTAAATTTCGACACGAAATATTTATTTAAATTTGAGTTTCGCCACTCAATACGCAATGCTTCCAGAATTCCGCGGAAAGTGAGGAATGGAGTTCCATAACACTAAGTTCCCTCTGCCTACCCTGCTGTGTGGGGGATTTAGCGTGAAGCTGATTTGAACTATATTACTACAAACAATATGTTCTCATTTGGTTTCATCCAAATGAGAACATATTCTTTGCAGTAATAAAAAAATATTTAGTTATTTTCTATTGAAGACAAATTTAATGAAATATATTAACTGGAGTATAAATTACAATACTCTTTTAATATATTTACATTCTGTGTAATATTAACACAACAATTAAGCAAGACGTTTCTTTGTGTTTCAGTTGTAGTACTCAAAGGACAAAACATTTTAGTCCTCCTAACTAACTTTTTATTCCCGGATATGCGTAAAACTAAATATAAAAAGCCACACACACTACAAACTATAATTCTGCATTTTAAATGTGCATAAATTATACATAAAACATCACATTAAGCTTACGAAACTAAAAGCTCTTCTTTTTACCATTAGATATTATCATTTATATAATAACGAACTCTTTTCTATAGCAGTAAACAATAACACCCTTGCATTTAAATATGTAACCACTGTAACTGATATCCTTGAGAGCGTCTGTAAAAAGACTAAAAAAAACTCGCTATTCACGAATACGATTTTTTGTCTCAAATACGCTCATAATGTTAGGTAGGACATGCATAATTATCTGTGCCCTTTATTTTTTTTATCCAACCGGCCTATGAATAATACGTTATCATTAATATTAGAATTGGAACGCAGCTGTTCCAGTTTTTGCGACATTTTTTTCTATAAATTTGTGTTATATTTATAAAATGTTTGTTCAAGTGATTTGAATATTTTTAGTACGTTTTGACTGTAGAGTCAAAAGCAACCAGGTGAGTGTAAATTACCTATCGGTACGTGTATGAAAATAGCAGTTTATTTTTTAAATTTTTATTTATAGCAACATCACCTGCCAAAATATTTTTTATGTGAGTTAATTAGGTAATACATTTTGACATTTTTTAATGATTTATATAATTTATATAGCTAGTTAAAATTAATTTAGTATACAAATTAAAATATTATACTTACCTTCTTAAAAATATAAAAAGTAAAAAAAAAATATTACTTGTACTGGTAAAGTCCTTAATACCTATACTTTAGTGCTATCGCAAGGTATATATTAGCATAAGGCATAATATTGTAAGCGCCTAACTGGATGAAATCATTTTAGGTATTTTTTATAAATATTTATATATTCTTAATAAATATAAAATTTAGAATAAAATAAGAATAAAAATAAATATAATCTCGATTATTTTCTGAAGTTTCATTAAAAAGGCAAAAATTATAAAGATAATATTGTATGGCATATCAGGCATTTAACTTTTGTGATATTTAGCCTCCAATTAAGATCGACAGAAGCCAGCAATTAATCATCGTAAAATATAATAAAATTATTATTAAATTCTAATTAAAACAAGTAAATGAAGAAATAATAGGGCAATTAAAATTATAAAAAAAATAATTGCTCTGTTTACATTTTAGAAAACATATACACATTTAAACGTATCGGGACTCAAATCCAAGCCTATTGAAAAATGTCTAAGCGCTAAGTCTTACGTTGGCTTAGTGGTCAGAATGATTTTAGTTTATGAGAAATATTTTATCAGCTTCACGCCGATCCCGCACACAGCAGAGTAGGCAGAGGGAACCTAGTGTTAAGACACTCCGTTCCCCACTTTGGAGGCATTACGTGTTGAGTGGCAGAACTCTATGCCGCGCTTAACCTCGACACCAGAGCGAAGAAATGGAAATATATAATTTAAGTAAATATTTCATCTCCTCGAGTGGGGATCGAACCCACAATCAGTCGGATTTACAGTCACACCTCGTACCGCTGCGCCACGACTGGAAATGAGAAATATTGTTCTATCCTTATTGTAAAATAACACTTTAAAAATATTAAAAATAAAAAAAATACATTCGATATTTAATTTCAATTTCTAAGACCACCATCCGTTACAAGGTTAACAAAACGACCTAACTAAGCACACGCACTATAAAGACGTTTAAAAAATTGCATTAGAAATTAATAGGTTGCAATATGCAAATGAACACCGCTTCCCACAAAACTAGACGCAAAATAATTTCCATCGGGCATCTGCTCGCTAATTATGTAACGAGGAACGCAACGTGCATAAATTGTATTAAATTATTAACTGTACGCACAAAAAAGCGTCATACGGCGACAGTTCTTTATTTTTTAAAGCAATCGTCTTGAAAAACCTGTCGCAGCCCTCTGCTCAAGGTGTGAAATTTGCAAATTAAAATAAAAAAAATTACATACACAAAATCACGATTTTCAATCCACAACCCTTGCCATTGGGCCCATTATTGCCCGCTCTCCCCTGACGTCCGTATGCAAAACAGTTAACCCATTTCTTGGTTTGGCCCATAATTATGGCGTTTTGCATGTTATTTAAAGAATAAATATTTATAAGGAAATGAAATTTAAGAAAGGTTTTTTTTATAAACTATTGCTTAATAAAAACGTGTTCGTTACATTGATAGAACGACAGTTCGTGTTTCTTACTGGCTGTATGCAAATTGAGTTTAATATGCATTTATGCAAGGTATCATCTTCCCACGATTAATTGATTACCGGTTTTCGGGAGTGTATAAAATTTTATCGACTAATAAATAAATATATTATATCATGAATTAGTACTGCTTAAGTGGTAGCTTGGGATTTTTAGTTTGTGCAAAATATACGATCGCCTCGTTTTCTACTACCGTGGATTCCATAGTTTCACTTCAGTGTTTTATAACTTTAATTTTGAATTTAATTTTTATAAAAAAAAATACCCAGTGTTTTGTTGTTAATCTGGTCTATTGTTTTATAATAATGATTAAAATGTACTATTATAAAAAATAAATTGCCAATATAAAAATATAAATTGGAAATAAAATGGAAACTACGTGTCTAGCCTTTAGTAAGCTTAAAATGGGTGTACGTATTTTTTATACTTTAATTAATCTTCAATATTCAAACGATTTTTATATTTTCTGTGGAAATCATGCAGATAGAAATGGAAATAGTCAGTATAACAAGTGCTATAAAAAAGAAAAAACTAAGAAAAATTACTAGGATCTATAATGAGTGTAAAAAACCTAGCATTTATGTAATTGTATTGTGACATGTGTTTAAATGGCATTTAACTTCAAAGCGTTTTTAATTATATTAATTCTTACATGATTAGCTAGTTCATTTATTTTTTGTTGTACTATTTAATTAGTAATTTTATTCCATTTTCATATTATAAGTTATAAGAAATACCATTTTTTATTAATTTATATAAAAACCCTACTGAGCATTTTACATAGAAAAAATATATAGAAGCAATGATTCACGTATTTTTTTTGTAAAAACTGTTCTGATGTTTAAATTTACACGTTTATATCAATTTTTACCTCCATCTCTTATAAAATATACAATAGGTATACTAATGTTCGATTTATAAAAATACTTATGTAATTTTTATTCCTTATGAGTTTCCAATATCACATATATTTTTTGCCTATGGTGAAAATAAATATTTTTTTATATCTCAAATAAAAAAAAACCTATACCTATCAATTATATACATGTCACAATAAATCGATACAACCATATTAGACGTGTCAACATTCGTAACAACAAAACAGCAAGTGTAAGTCAATACAGAAATGCATTTCATTGTGCCTTTCAATATCGATACAAAGGATCGTTAGGGGCGTATTCGGATCGATCAAGTGGATTATTATGTACCGATTATCTATTGTTACTTGGGGTTATTCGATTTTAAATTAGTGGTAAATAGAAACGCTTGTTGTACAACCCTTAATAGGTTTGTACAATTCAATAGATGGGTATTGATTTTGCTTTATGATTGTTTGCGTTACAATAAGTTTTTATTTTTGATTTGTCTTTTATGTATCTTATTAGCTTTATATATACCCTGCTTATAGCATTGTAGGCAGAGGGAACCTCATCTTAACACACTCCGTCCCCCGCTCTCCACTCAATTTTTGAGTCATTGTGGGTTGAGTGGTGGAATTCAACGCCGCGCTTTGTCTTATTACCAGAGCGAGAACATGAAAACAATTCATTCTCTCAAATGAAAATTTAACTCACAAATAACGGTCGGTTAGCCGGTACGCCATGACGGCCTCATGGTCAATGTAATTAATATTATGTTTATAATATATAAAATTATAAGAAGTTATTACAATTTTTATTATAATAAAACGATAACAAACAGTAGGATTGCTTTGGTGGTTTTGATATTACTTTGGTAGAAAATGACAATATAAACAAATTGTAAAAACACATGATCACATCTTAAAAAAATGGATTAACATGAATCAAACATATCTTTCAGATATATTGTCTGAAAACGTGTCATATAGTTCTAGCTTTGCTCTTGGAGTGCATATTACAGGCCTCCTTTAGGCTCCTAGCCATGAGGGGGCCCTGAATGAATTACAAAATGATTCCTAGGACCTGTATTACAAATTAATTTAACCCGTAATTAGGCGCATAAAGAAAATCACCCAATTAGGCGCATGGGGTCTTAAATGACCCCAAAAAAATATTGGGAAAGGAGTATCAAAAAGGAATAAAACTTAATGGATTTTATAGTAATTAATAAAGTTCTTTAATATATTTAACTTTAAGAAACAAATACTTACTGGGTCATTAAAAATAATTTAAAAAAAGAAAAACAGTAAACCTCTCTTTAAACACCTTTTTTTGGCATAGTCGAGATCAACTTAAAAAAAATAATTTACTCAGTCTCATCAGCAGATTCTTTTGTTCTGCATCCGACGCAGTAAATCCTTGAGTGTTGCTGACAAATAGATTTACGACACTTGTAACATTTTGTTGGCACTTTTTTGTTGTCCTTTCTAGGACATGATGAACAGCGTCCGCGCTTAGCTGTCGATTGATAAACCGCCTTGTTCATAATTATACACTCCACGGAGCCGTTTTTTTGTTGTCGCTGGTACAGCACGTAGTTGTATGCGACATTTTTGGTAATCTTCCACAAGTACCGCAGCTATTTTCTTCAAGAAAATGTATGTGTCATAGTCTTCTCAGCACTCGCTTTGTATGACGAATGCGTTAATGCCAGATATGTTTATAAGATGAAAAAATACAGCCAGTCGCCATCTTTTTGTTCTTCTTCCAACATTATAATTGCTGCAAAGTTTCGTCTTCGGAATCCGAACCAGCAACATCTTGCTCTTCATCAAGCACTTCATCCAGCCATTGCAATACTTGTTTGTCGTTAAGCATTTAAATAAAAAAAACTAAAAAAAAAGAAAAAGGATAGAAAAAAACTCAAAAATACATAAACAAATCATATCGTATCAAAATACACACATACAAATAATATACTAATATAAACACAAAAAATAATCACAAAAGTAAAAACTTACCTTCGCCAAAAATTGGAACGTAACTGGGCGCATGGGGTCAGCTCTCTAAAGGACAGCGATGTGTGCGCACACGTTAATGTTCTGGATGCGACTAATTTGTGTACCCCGCGGGAAGTGAAGAAGCTAGAAAGAGTGTTAGTACCCTCTGAAGACTGTAAGCCATTATTTTTTTAATTTCAAGTGGCCCTGACCCCATGCGCCTAATTAAGGGTTAAAAGTTAGTTACGAAAATTTTCGAGATTCATTCGAAAAACTAAAATTACGTGAGTAAAAACGTTTTCATTTGTGAAAAAATATATATTTTTTTCAATTTTTTTTTTAGTGCTGATGGTTCAGTTTCAAAATGAGAGTAAAAATGGGGAACAGAGAGTCTTAACATTAGGTTTTCTGCCTACCCTGCTGCGTGCGGGATATAGCTTGAAGCTGATTTAATTTTTGATATTTTTTTTGGAAGAAAATGGCTTTGGCCTATGGTTTTTTTTTATAAGAAATCTGTATTTTATGATTGCTATTGTCTAGTTCAGTGATTCTCAACCACAGTGCCGCGGCACTTTTGTGTGCCGCCAAATTTCAAAAGTGTGCCGCCAAATTTTGCAAATATATAATAATGTTAATATAATTAAATTATATCATTTAAAAAGAAAAATATTTTTAACATGAATATATATTTAAATCCACAAAAAATAAATTCGTATATTTAAAATTTTTGTCATAAACTATTTATGCAATATGTGTTGTAGTAAATAGTTTCTCTTTGTGTGCCGCCAAATTTTGAAATCGTTAAATATGTGCCGCAACAAAAAAAGGTTGAGAATCACTGGTCTAGTTAATGCTATTATTGGTGCCATGTAATAGTTGCCTTGTTATGTCAATACCTTAAGTAAAACCTCTCGGATGCCCAAGAAAGCGCTGTTTGGATCCAATGGATCCTGGTTGGAACCACCGAGGACGTTAAGGACCGTGCAAAGATGAGTAGGTTGAACAAGAAGTCAGACTCTGGTAACATAGGTCAGGATTAATGATAAGAAGAAGAAGACTGGTATCATGTAGTAATAAACATAATATGAATCCCGAATGAATATAGAGATTGAAAGCACGTTGTAATTAACTTTTTGAAAGAATAAGAGAAAATCTTACATCATTGGCAATAATGAGTTATGATAAATATAATTCTGCAAGTGACTTTCAAGTAGTTAGAGCTTATATAATGAACACGTTATATAATGAACACGTTGGTTATTGGAAGAATATAAAGTATTAAAATGTAATTTATATTATATAACTAAGAATTCGAATAACGCCTCAATCAACTAATAAAATCCTAAATCTAGATTTTTTTTTCAAAGTTGCAGTTGCGAAAAGAATATTTCTTGACTTAAAGTTAACCAATTGTAGTAGTGATGGTTCATTTTCACGGTAAAAAAGAATGTAAAATGAATTATAAATTACAATATTACATAAACGACTAAGTAATTTGTCAATGAGCATAATACAATAAGACACCTTAAAAAACTTAACATACAAATGAGATCTATTTATTTAACTTCTCTAGTTAATAGTATAATAAACAACTTAATATATGCAATTATTATATAATACTAATCACTTTTGGACAGGACCTTTTGGACATTAGAATTTGCGAATGACCAATGGCTCCAATATGCATAAAGATTGCCATGGTTTCGGAGTTTTCGCCACGACGACCTCTTCTTTATTTTTATCTTTTTATCAGCTTCACGCTGTATCCCACACACTGCAGGGTAGGCAGAGGGAACCTAGTGTTAAGACACTCCGTTCCCCACTTTCTGCCGAATTCTGGAGGCATTGCGTAGTTGAGTGGCAGAACTCAATGCCGCGCCTGTCCTTGACACCACAGCGAAGAAATGGAAATATAAATTTAAATAAATATTTCATCTCCTCGAGTAGGAGGGATCGATACATATATTAAAATTGTAATTGGTCGCGGTTTGTACATAGAAGAGGTGAAAAAATCATGATTTTAAAACATTTATGCACGCTACTCTCATCAACCGATTTAAATGCAGTATTCACTATTTTATTTAAGCAAACTTAACATCTAATATTTAAATCAGTTCATAAATAGAAACCTAATGTCAATATTAAGTATTTTGTTCGACAAAATACAATAGACAAAAGTTATTCAGATTAGTGACAATTGTGAAGTTGAAGTGGCAATGCCGCGAGCAGGTTACTAGTATGTATGTAATACAGTACAATTATTTACATACTTTTTTCAAACTGTATCACTCATAAGCAGGGTATACTCAGAGAATGTCGAACTTTGCGTCAAACACTTTTGTTTTCAATTAATTATTCATAGAAAAAAACATATTGTAATCGGTGCCAAGGAAAAAAATATTAAGAAAACTTTTAAATCTTATACAAAAATATCCAGATGGGTATGTACCAACAAACATTAAGAAAAAATAACACTTAAATAGGAAACAGGATAAGTATCAATAATTTTATTAATTGTTATTTTATATTATTTTCTTGTTTTTAGTTTGTTTATGTAGGTATAGTTTTGAAATCTGTTGCGTCCATCTCACTTATGTTTACTAAAGTTTACATACTTAAGTAATTACAAGTAAGTTGTTAACAAAAACTTATTTCTAAAACAACTTTTATATTTAGTAATGACCGTACTTATTTAATAAAACACAAACAGACTCTATACACATGAGTCAGTTCAGAGACGATGAAAAGAGTCACAAGCAAACATGGGAAGTCTTCTCTTGACATAAAACGAGCAAATAAAAAGAAGAAATTAATTTTTTCACAGAAAATTTTCATAATGACGAAAAATTCCTTTCTGCATCCAAGCGAGTGAGCATCTCAGCACACACAAGGATATTACCGCCGGTCAGATATAGGACCTTTGAAATTATTGAAACCCAAAATAAATTAGGCCCGGAGCTTTCACAATTATTTTGAGAAAAGCGAACAAAAGAAAATGCCACCCAAAAAAAATAAGCATTGTTATCGAAATTGGAAACGAAACGAATATATCTGTAGGTACCTAAAAGAAAGTTCGGCTGAGGGTGCATTTTTTTTTCAATCCGAATGCGTGTACAAAAAACACCCCTCCGCATATGAAACATTGCCCCACAATACGTCCAATGGAGCTACCCCTAACGCTCTCATTTTTATAAGCAGATTTTTTTCTTTGCGCCAGAGCGAGGCAGAGCTTCGGCTGTCATAATCCGATGGCTGATAAGAACGGGAGCGAAAGGGACGGGTGGAAGGAAAAAGTTCAGACCGGATAAAGAAAGCCCAGGTATGGATAAGGGTGTGGAGGGAAGAAAAAAGGGATACAACGTGGGGTGGTCCCCTCGCAGGGTGAAGTCCAGGTTCCGACCGCCGCCGCTAGATGGGGATGCAAGAAAGTTTTTTTATTGAATTTCGGCAAGAGAGTTTTGGCATAATGATGATGGATTGTACGGTGGCTTTCCGCAGATAAGTTTTTTGGGGAAATTCCCGTTGCGTGTAATGTATTTCGTGAGTTTTAAATTAGCTGCAAGTCTACTAAAATGATTTTTTGTGGCGTTGGAATATTTTTAACAGGAAGAATGTCATTATTCTTTATAGTTGTATTGTGCTTTTTAGCGTTATAGCTGCCAGTTATATGAGACCTAAGCGTAGCGTTAGTATCCAAAATGGAGGCAACGCTGTAAAATTTTATTTATGTGAAAGTTTCTATTATAATATATAGGAATATTAGTTCTAATAAGATGGCATCACATTAGTATTATTATGGATTTTAAAAATATGTCTTATACTTTTATTTCTTATAAGAATGATTCATACACTTACACTTATATATTTATTTTCTTATTTATTTTGAAAGTAAACACAGCAGAACTTGGTGACCGCGTTCTCCGTTTTCTTTCCATTTAGCGATTTTACATTGTGTTAAATTTAATTACGCTTTTTTAATAAATTTCAAATTAAAACTTCTCGCCCCCACTGACAAAAAAATTGTAGAGACATCTTAAAAAATATATTATATTAAAGTGAAAAACATCTATTATACGAGGTTGCGGCCAAAAAATCTTTTAATTAGGGTTACGTCGACAAAATCTCACTTGACGACGCGTTGGGGTTTTTTCCACTTTTTTCCAGTTTTTTTCACCCTTTCATGCACTACCACTAATGAGACAAGCCCTTATAATGTCTGTGGATTCATAAATGAGTCTCGGCTCGAGTACGACACACGTAATTAGTGCTAACATGGGGCGCAGACGATTTTAATAAAAATTTTTAGACAAAATTATAAACAAAGATAACGAGAAAGTCTTGAAATGTACTGTAATTACAGTATACATTATTACTTTTAATATAATATACCAACTTCTAGATACATATTAATTAAAATTTGTATGCAAATTTTTAATAAAATTTTTTGTGGGACCAAATTAAAAGAAACTGTTTCGGGCTGTTATAACTAAATTAATGATTGCATAATATCTATAAATATAGGTTAGCTTGGTTTTATTCGATATTTTTGGCGTATTTCATATTTGAAAACTCAAAATACACACACATCTAACAAGATAAACATCCAAAAAGGTATTTTCCTTTTCAAATTAGACAAGAACTTGGTATAAACGTAATATTTCCCTTAACAAACAACTCAAGCTTCCACAAATATCCAATTCTGGCTCGTATAAGCAATAAATAAGAGGAAAGAGGCTTTCCAGACAGCGGGGGGAGGGTGGTAACGGGAAAAGGGAAAAAAAGGCACCCGATCGAAGTCTTGGTCCGTCGGATCCAATAATCCTGCCGTCTGTCCGTCTAATGTGATCGTAGCCTAATGAAAAACGCTGGTGCCGTATCTATAGAGGGTGGGATGCTCGTTTTTACTTGGATCAGTATTAGAATTAGGATGTTTTTTTAATTTAAAAATTTTACTTAGTAAAACGCAAAGGTTCTGGGTTCGATTTTCGCGCAAGAAATTATTCCTTAACCTGTTTGTGATTTTTAATTTTCTCGCTCTGGTAGCGCATATTTCGAGACGCAATGTCTCAAAAATTGGAAAGGCAAGTGAGGAACGGGATTGTCTTAACACTAGCCTCCCTATGGCTACCCATGCGAGGTACAACGTGCAGTAAATTAAATTATTTATTTTTTATTATATGATATTTGTTTTAATATTTTTGAAAAGTTATATGATTGGTCGTCTATTTTATACTAAATACTCCTTAAGCTAATCTTATTAGAATATTTAGTTAAATATACAATGTAGTCTATTTTTTATATATTAATTAATGTTTTTTTCTTCTTATTTGACTAGAGTACCAGTATAAAATTGTCATCAAAATTATATTCCACATATAGTGTATAATTTTCACAGTCATCGACTATAAATACGGCATCATTTTCGCGAATGCTAAAAAGAAATCCTGAAATGGGTTTACTTTGGTAACGAAATCAACATAAATTTAACAGAAAATATATATGTGTTGTCTTATTATATATAGTATGACTATTTACTTACTCCTGCCTGCTCAGAAACAGTAGTATTAGTAGTAGTAGTAAATCGTTATTCTCTTTTTACCTTTTAGGAAAGAACATAGTGACATGACACTCCGTTCTCCAGCTTCCGCCTGAATTAGAGACATGACGAAACCGAACGTCGCTATCTTTTTGTAGATATCCAAATAGAAACTAAGATGAACTCTCATATATATTATTTGATAATTATTGGAATAAAATATAAAGGAATATTCTTTTAATTATTTTAATTTAATTAAGGAAATGCAGCAAATACATTTTAAACATATAAGTACAACTAACATATGGTTTTAACATAATATATTGATATGAAAAAAAATAAAAAAAATAAAAAAATGAAAAAAATAAAAATATACCCATGTAATTAGAACGAAGTGTCTCATGAGTAATTGTGGAAGAAGTAAAAAATGGAGAAGGTTCTGTTCCTGTTCCCGATGTATTCCGATTAAATAGCAGTGTAAGCAGAGGAAACCAAGTGTTAAGACACTCCGGTGAGACAGACAGAGGTGACATATTTTAGCTTTATTAGCTTTGTTTTATTACCAGAGAAAAAAAAATACATATATCATTACTCAGAGTGGGAATCAAACCCGCGCCACTTCTGTTGCTGAAACTATTGCTTGAGGCAGTCGCCTCCAGTTATAATTTTTTATTCTATAAAACAAGCCAAACAAAATTTAAACAGCTTTTGCTTTCGCATTATAATATGAAACTTATGATGTCACATCGAGAGTCTTAAGAAAGTTCATTCATTCAGAATCAGCTGTTAGTGCGTCTCTTTCGCAACTATTGAATATTATATCTTAAAGTAGTGCTGTCTCGCTCTAAGGAAGTGACGTCATAACGAGGTCGTCTTTCAGATTCACTCATTAAATAAACAAGGAATTAAATGAGCGAAACTATGGAACGGATCCCTGTTGATAAAAGTTTTTATTTTTCGTTGGGTATGGATAGTGAAATTAAATTTGTATATATATTTGTGTCAATAATATATATCCTCAATATTTTTTCGTGTTAAATAGTAGATGGTGCACATTTATAGCCCAATTTTTGAGTTATTACGTGTTGAATGGTGGAACTCAATGCCGCATTTTGTCTTATTGCCAGAGCAAAGAAATGATATTCATTCAATTCCTTCAATGGGAATTGAACCCACGTTCTTCGTGGTTACAATCACATGCTATGCCAAATGAACAAAACGTGGAAAATCCTCAAAATATAGAATATTCTATAAGAAATTATATACATTTTATATCACAGCTACCCTCGCCACTGTAACGCACATTGCGCCCGTTTTAATTCGTATCCCGACCCCGCTGTTCTTCATTATCTTATTACTTAGCTAACTTTGTGTATTGCGTTGAACGCGTTTTGATACTTTGGCTGGATGTTTTAGTTATTTAAACTACTATATACAATATTAGTGTATAATTGTAGCAGTAGAATTTTGAGCGTTAACTAACTAATTTACTTATATTTATTTAGCAATTTAATTTAAACAGTTAATAATTTTAGTTTTTATTTTTGACAAGAATTTTATTTGAAGAGAAATAAATGTTTAGTTACATATTCTTCAACATCAATAACTTTACATTATAAATTATTTTCAGAGCAATAACATTTCTAAGGATTGAAGTGCAATGTCTGACTGTACATGCGACGGTTACGAGTTTGATTCCCATTAAGAGAGCAAACTATTTAGTAATTGCTAATTAGACAAAGTGTGTCGTCGGAGAGTTTATGTAATGGAATGGGGTAACTTACTCTGTGTAAAGAAAATTAAGTTATGGTGCAGCGCCAAGTCGTTACTGTATGTACGGTTGTGTGTTCGTTTTCCACTAAACAGAAAGAATTGTTTTCATTATCTCGTTTCTATTGATTCCTTTTTTTTCTATATTTAAATAACAAGACAAAGCGCAGCATTGAGTGCCGCCAAACAACACACAATGACTCGAAAATTGGGTGCACGGTGGGGAACGGAGTGTCTTAACACTACACTCCCACTGCTTACCCGTCCTCCTCTTACATATGGGATAGAGTAAAGCGAAAAAAAAGAACAAAATTAATTACAATATTACCAAGACCTTTCATCTGCGTACAAATCTTAAGACGGAGTTCTTAGACGTTAATGCCCGTCGCCTTCACCTTGACCAGTCTTAACTTTCACCCCAGTTCTGTTGCCCTGGTACTAAAAACTGGGTCACTGGAAGGGTTCAATGTTTTCAGCTTAGCTATATTTAGAACTAACAGGAATATTTTATATAGGGTGTGTGTACTTTCATTGAAATATTTTATTCTATAATAAGACATAGTCGCTTATAAGCGAGCTGTTATAATATGTTCTACAAGATGTTGTTTCGTGTTTTTATTGTTTTCAGTAAGCATAAACACTAAAAAAACTAATATAGAGATAAAAAGATGTGGAAACAAATTTTGCATACTATATAAAAATACTTCTACTATAAATATAATAATATATCACTATTATAGCATTTTTATAAATACTCTGTTTCCAGTAGTTTCTTATTAGAATCAATATTATCAATATTTAAACTATATAGATAAAGCTGTTCATTTTTACATATACTAGGTTAGGTAGATGAAAGGTAAGGTTAAAATACACCGTTCACAACTTTAGTGGAACTGAACACCGTACTTAGTCTTAATACCAGAGCAGGAAATAAGAATAATTCATCCCCAAGTGGAAATCGAACCCACAATTAGAACTATATGATAAATAATGCTTAAGCAATATGATTTTATATTTTATCGCAATTTAGAGGGTTTATTAATTAATTCGGCAGAAAGTGGGGAACGGAGTGTCTTAACACTAGGTTCCCTCTGCCTACCCTGATGTGTGCGGGATACAGAGTGAAGCTGATTGATTGATTGATTAGAGGGTTTATCAAAATTTGATCAATTTGATTTTTAGTTCTTTATTTTTCCATCTAGTCGAACTGGCACAACCGTTGTAGCAATTGTCTATATATAATTATCATAGGGATTCTTTACAAATCCTTTACCTATTTTAATGGTTATCGTAGAATATTTTACAATAATTAAGTACATAATTGTTCAAAACAACGAAAACAAATAAAAATCACTTTACATAAACTTTAATTATACAACAATAAGAATATCTCAGAATAATTAAAATCAGTTATACAAAAAGCACCTAATTTGTTTGACACTTGCTTCAAGTTTCAACTTCCCAAAAATTAACAATTCTAAACGAGGCACAAACAAAAAAATCAACAAAAATACGCAAAAACTAACTGAAATACCTGTGATTTACACTTAAAAATAGAATTTATTATAACACATATTAGCGTTTCTTATCATAATTATGATACAAAAAGGAGATAGCACGTTCCAATAGACTTCAAAGCGGTATGCCGACGGCGGCGGACATAAAAGAGCCGTCGGTGCCATTCTTTGATCCGAACGCGACGGTACTGAGCGAAGGATGCTGTATTTTTAGTTCTAATAACTTATTATAGTTCAGTCATTAAAGGTTCTTGGTTAAAATTTTCTTGAGTGGAAAATTTTCTTGGGTTTTATTTTTAGTGAGGCTTTTTTTTATTTGATGGTTATGGAGGTAAGAGATAGGTAGGTCTTATTGGATTGTTTTTTTTTTGTTTTCAGAGTGGAATGTCTTATTAGTTTTTTTTTTTTTACTTTAAATACTGACACCAAAATATAGTTTTTATTGTTTTTGCTTTTTAACAGTGCACAAAATTACAGACGAATTTAATATATTAACATTCTCAAGGTAATGGAATTGAATCAGCACCTCTTGGAAACTGTTAAAATCTTATCTTATCTTTTATTGATTTAATAAAACAACAATAAGTGTAAAGTAAGTAATGCAAAAAAATATAAAATAAAAACTCTTGGTGTTTTGACAAAAAAAATATTTAAAAAGTTAGAAATAGCTAAAAAAGTTATCTTTCAGTGGTTATTTTTAAACCAACAAAGACGGGTTCGACGACTATATTTTCTACCTAACTAGATTATACCTTTGACACTGGATAAAAAATCATACACTTCATTAACAGGGGCTGTAAAGATCTATAAATAAATAATAAAAATCAAAAAGCTTTATCAAAGTTTCTTAGAAACTTAGTTCCTATAAGGTATTGTTGATATTATTACTACTATTTCTCAGTAATTTCTTGTTTCTATTGCGATGTAGTAGAGATCGATCTCAGAGATACCTTTAAAAAAAGATTTAGTTGCGATGACAGATACTTATTATTACAAAGTTTATATATTATATATTAAATTAACTTAAAAATTAGACGCAGTGTTAAGTACCGCCACACAACATGCAGTGTCTCGAAAATAGGTGACAAGTGGAGAATATATTTATTTTATATTTTCATAACCTACTATAAAAGACATGCTTGAAGCTGTATTATAAATAGTTCATATAGTTATCACATATCCTTAACTAATATTGAAGTGGCGATCGATTAAAGGTTATTTATAAAAGCTACTTTTTTTTATTTATTTAATAATTTTGATATATTATTGTGAGTTTTGATGTATTATGGCAACGATGGTTACCAAAAAACGAGTTTCGTCTCAACTTGATCAAAAGACCACGATCAGTTTAAGAAGTAGAATCCATGATAATTTAATATTGCATCAAAAATCCAATATTATAGAAATTGAAGTCAATGCCACAAAATACATATGTTTATATAGAACTTCAACTAAAAATATAAATTGAAGTTACTACCTCTCAAAAAATACATAAGTGTCTATAGAACTTAGCAATCCAAAGAACTAATTTAGCAATTAAAGACTTTTATTCAATGCCATATGTATGTAACTACCTAATATTTGCATATAACTTAAGTAAATTCCATTTATTCGAAAAAAAAAAATTAAGTACTCTCTTAAATGATTTATTTTATATTAAACCAAATATTCTTAATTACATTGAAATGTAAAAACATTTTAAAAGTAACTTTACTTAGAAAGGCCATCAAAAACAAACAAACCAACATCCCGACATATATATAAATGTAGGTATTACTTAATATATTATAGATGTTTCAAAGGCTCATTTACCAGATCTTGGACTCTGTCTAGGTATTACATTTAGTAACATATGTTTCTATATACATACTATAGGTGTATGTAGAACCTACACTTCCCTTAACCTTCCCAAGTATTCCTTTGCCAAAGAAAAATCCACGCCGGATTAAAACTGAGCGCATTCGTGTGTGAACGCGACTGTATCTTACTGAACAAAGGAAGGGAAACATTTTCTTGGTAAGATTGTGATACAGTGAATATAGTATGCTTTATTTACAATAATCTACTGTAATGAGGCCAGTCGTGGCGCAGTGGCTTAAGCTAGTGACTGTAAACGTAAAAGGTTGTGGGTTATATTCCCACTTGAGGGAATGAAATATTCAATCACTTCACTAGTCTTAACACTAGGCTCCCTCTGTCTACCCTGCTACATACGGTATTCTGCGTGAAGCAGAAGATTTTATTTGGTTGAACGTTTGGATATATGTATATTCAGAAATTATTGGTCCAAATAGAAAAATATTTTTGTGTTAAATAGTCCTTTTTTTTTGCTAGGGTCTGTCTTCTTAGTCAACCTTCTCCATTTTGCTTGGCCTTTAAGCCTTTTACTTGACTATATGCGTTAATCGTAGTGTCATATAACCCACTGTACCTGCAGCTAGAACTACCATAGTTAGATTGTATCATGTGTCATACAGAATAATAGTAACTTACTTCTAATTAACCACGCGGGCGAAGCTGAAGGCAATGTTAGAAATGGTATATAATAATATTGAATGAGAACGGATTTTTGATGATATTTCAGCAGCCATTTTCCGTGGTGAGTAGCAGAAGGTTGTGAGAAGTAGTCAGTCCTTACTAGAGCAAGAATGAAATAATGAATAATGAATGAAAATGAATCATTCCTTCTCGTGGAACCTACAATCGCCGCGCTTACATACTGACAATAGATATGATACAATGGCCTCACATCAAATTAAAATTTCTCTATACATTTATAGCTCATACTAAATTCGTCAAACACAACAGCGATATTTTTGTGTGTTAACACAATATTTTCCCCAAAAAAAATAGTTTTTTAATATCTATAGCATAGCTTTGTGTATGCAAATTCTGATTCAAATCTCAACATGTAGGGATATCTTCGTTGGACCCTCTTTATATTACATTGAAATGTCTCGCTATTTCACTACAATATCCAATTCTGAACACATTCTTAATAACATTTGGTGAAACAATATTAACTTTCTAAATTGCAACATATATTTTTTTAATTCAATATTAATAGATAATTATACGTAATATAAGTTTTTATGTAATTTAACACTTAATTTACTTTTGTTAAATTTGGTGTGGAAGTCACACTCTTGTGCCAAACGCTTACAAAAATTGCACTCGTGGGTTCAATTCCTGCTCGGCAGAATGAAACATCTAACGTTTTCATTTCCAGAGAATGGGGAATGGAAATGTCTCCATGGGAACAGAGCATCGTAACACTGGGTTTCCCTGTTCTCACAGCCTAGTCTGCTAAGTGCGGGATAAAGTGAAGTAAAACAAAAGAAATATAACCATATTACATATTTTTTTGTCAAGACTTAGTTGTAATCAAAAACTTATTCATCTAAATTAAAATTACTTTTTCTATAGTAATATAAAGAATTTTCTTACAATTGTATAGATATAAATATAGCACAGATAAATAATACTAACACATATTATATAACATACAACAATAATCAAAAATAGGAAGATCCACAAACAAAAATATGTTTTTTATAAGATGGAACACAGCACAACAACCAAGGAACGTAACAAATGACAATATTAAAGGGGGAAGCGACGGGGGTGGGCATCGCCCCTATCGTCATTTTCTCAAAGCTATAAATTTTGCAAATGCGAATCATAAATTTCGTCAAGTCACTAATGTAGCGAACGAAATAAGGTTACAAGTGAACCGTATTTTTGTGGTATCTTAAAGACTTTGTCGTTGTAAATAGATATAAATGATATTTTATCACTAACGCGTTGAAAGTATGGCGTTATAGGTATAACGACATCAAAATATTTTATAACAATCTACTTAAAAATAGTTTAAAACATCAACGATAGGAATGGCTAACTGACATGAAACAGAAATACGAATATACATAAAATATAATATTTCTCTATAGGTATATTTTTTTTTTAGCTTCACGCTGTATTCTGAATATAGCAAGGTAGGCAGAGGATGTTGAAACTCCGTTCCCCAAGCACCGCCCAATTTTTAAAACGTTGCATGTTGAGTGGAGGAACTTAACGCCGCTTTGTCTTGTCGCCAGAGCGATGAAGATAAAAATAATTCATCTAAGTTGGAATAGAACCTATATCGATAGTGTTTACAGCCAGATCGTTATATCTTTAACCTTTCATATCTCCAATTAAGCTATAAAGCTATAGAGACCAAAAAAATGTGACATCATAATTCAAAGTAAATTAGGATTGTGGATATGCCCAACTCCCACATACCAGTCTCATTAAGACAACCACCTCTCAAACATATCAACATAAAAGACCAACATTAGCAACCTCACATTCAAACATAAGAACATAAAAAATAAACATACACATATAATAAAACATTTAAAAGGAACCCTTTTCTTTTCAGAGGAAAACATCGGAAGTCCGGCGGGAAGCGGCGGCGTCTCCGGATGTGCCTGCGTTCTACATTAATCTGTTCCTTTTTATACCGCTGAAATCTAGAGACCATCTACGAGTATAATGTACTGAGTTTTATTTGTGCCAGACTTTAATATGAGTTTAGTAAAAAATCTGTTTTAGTATATATTTTTTTGTTTCTTTTGACAACATTCTCGTTGAGACGAGGATGGAGGTTAGGCTCTGTTGTAGGTTGCCTCTGTCTATCGTGCTTTGTGCGGTAAAAAAGTGTAAAGCTTGTATTTTTGTGACATGAATTTTATTTAAAGAAGACTTTTCTTTCTAATTAATTTATTCTAGGAAGCAATAAAGTATGGCGTGTAAATGTAGTTAATCTGACCAAATGTCTCCAAAATGGATGTAAAAATATTTTTTTACAAAATACCTTTTTAGTGGCATTTACAGATATTCTATTTTACGGGTAGAGATAACCATGGGTAGATTTATTTCAGAAAAAACAGATTTCATGGCTCGTTATTTATAAGTCTTTATCGAAGTCTCACACTAACAATAACTTGCCGAATCAATATCAGCTTCACGCTGTATCCCGCACACAGCAGGGTAGGCAGAGGGAACCTTGTGTTAAGACACTTCGTTTCCCACTTTATGCCGAATTTTGGAGGCATTGCGTGTTGAGTGGCAGAACTCAATGCCCCGCTTAGCCTCGACACCAGAGCGAAGAAATGAAAATATAAATTTAAGTAAATACTTCATCTCCTCGAGTGGGGATCGAACCCACAACCCGTCGGTTTTACAGTCACACTTCGTGCCGCTGCGCCACGACTGGCCTCGAATCAATATCAACAAAGTATAACTAAATATGAACACACAACCCCCATCAAAAAAGACATTTCCCATTACCAAAACAAAAACACAATATCAAATTTAAAAATAAACCAACCATCTTAAGCAATTCTTATTAAAATTGCAACTTTTTAGCAAAACATTTCTATTTTCCTAATAGCTTCCGTCCGCGACAGATATCTGCCATTAGCGGTAATCAGCAACAAACGAATCATTAATTACAAGGAGGGAATGCTATATCTAAGTGAAATGAAACAAAAAAACCTTAGGGCCGTTTAAGATGATTGCGAAGTGATAAGTATATATAGATGTGGTATGCAAGAAAATAATTGATGTATAGATAGCACATGCTATAAAGTCTTAAACTAGTTTGAGCTTGTAAGTTATTGTAGTGCAGTGGACACTAGACAGTTTTACCGCACGAAAAGGCTGTGGACTCGATTCCCGATTGAAAAAAATATGGTTTTAATATATAATCACTCTTACGCTTCCACGTAAACTACAAAGAATAATATGGCTGAAATCGGATAACAGCTTTTTTCGGCTTCACGCTGTATCCCGCAAACAGCAAAGTAGGCAGTGGGAACCTAATGTTAAGATACTCCGCTCCCCACTTGCCAATGAATTCTGCAGGCATTGCATATTGAGAAGCGGAACTCAACTCGACTCGACACTAGAAAATATTTAATTTCCTCGACTGAGGATCGATCGACCCACAACCTCAATAACATATTAATATAAACTTTTCTCTGCCTACTTTGCTATTTACACTAGAGAGTGAGAGCTCAGATTATTTAACACATAACAATCATTCCACCGGATTGCGACATTTCTGAACTAAATTTGTGCATTAATTTATTAAACAATAGGCCTCACTTATACCGCATCCATATTTCATAACGGCAATAACAAAATCGTTAAAACTCTACGGACGAGAGTAGAAATGGAATTATTAAAGACCGCCTCCGAGTCGTAAGCGAGTTATCTTAACCACCTGTTGATGGCCTAATTAATTCAATTTTTGTACCACCTTTAACTTTTAGGGTTCGACAAATATGATTTATTACTTTTGAATTTATTATTTTTTGTTAATATGATATAGGCAGCTAATTAATTATATTGTGTACATTGTTTTTTTTATTGTATTTAACTTGACAGCTTTCACTTTATCCAATTATAATATATTTACGTAAAACGATATTTTACTTAGCATAAAAAAGCAAAGAACAGCTTCTCGTTTTTTCCTGAATAACGCCATGGTTAACAGTCAGAGAGACAGTTAACGATGGCGATTTTGTCTAAAGAGGAACGGACTTTCTAAATACTAGGTTTCCAGGTCACCTCTACCTGCTATATGCAGGTCACAACGTGAAGCTGAAAAAAACGATAATTGACATCATAGTGTTATTGTTAGACGAAATAGGTAATTATTATGAACATTAATGTTCATATCATATTAAGGACATCGTTAATACAATACTATAAATTAATTATAATAGTGAATAATCTCTACGTTTTCTCTGAACATCACACATTCAAATAAAAATAAAAAAAATATACGTACAGAACCAAAATAAAATATTTTAAAAACAAGCTTACCGTCTTACACAATACTATAAATTAATTATAATTGTGAATAATCTCTACGTTCTCTCTGAACATCACACATTCAAATAAAAATAAAAAAATATACGTACAGAACCAAAATAAAACATTTCAAAAACAAGCTTACCGTCTTACACCACGACTTCTGTGCTGGCAAGTGTTAATTCGATTATTACGTTTTCTTTTCACAGGCCAACATTGTCATAATTCAGTTGATGCGCCTTTAATTTCATAGGCTCTTGCACCTTTTTTAGTATTTTAAGCTTTTTTATTGTGCACGATTGTTTGTATGCGATCTCAAGAGGTAATTACTTGTTTAGTTTATGGTTTTTTGCTTATTATAATCTACTTTAGCCAGGCCAGTCGTAGTCGCAGGGGCTCAAGCGTGTGACTGTAAATGGGACAGGTTGTGGGTTCGATTCCCACTCAAGGAAATGAAATATTGGATTATTTTTCCTTACATTAACTTCGAGGCAAAACGCGGCGTTGAGTTCCGCCACGCAACGCGCAATGTCTCGAAAATTCGGCGAAAAGTGAGGCGTTGTTAAATAAAACAAAAATATAAATAATTTATTAGACTTAGTCTATTTGTAACTGCATATATATTTTATTTTTCCTAATAAGCTGCATTTAAATCCTGGATAATTTAATGTATAAACTATTACTATGCCAAAACCTATTAACATCTATCCAATAAATAATAGCAGCATAAAATTTCACTTTTATTTTTTTTCTATATAACACCAAAACCAGGAACGGCTTTTACTTTAAAAAATGGATTGCTTTTACCACATAAAAAATCATTAATATCGGTAAAAGTATAACGCTTAGTAAAAGTATAAAATATCACTTAGTAAATATCTATTTAGTTGAGAGCCAAAAAAGAAAACGACAAAAAAATATGCATGTTTTATTAATATTATATTGTATATATTTAAATAATCTAAATTACAATGTATACATAAAAATATATATGTACATCACTATAATTATCAGCTAAATGCTGTATCCCGCACACTGCAGCGTAGGCAGAGGGAACCTAGTGTTAAGATACTTCGTTCTCCACTTTCTGCTGAATTCTGGAGGAATTGCGTTTTGAGTGGCAGAACACAACGCCGCGCTTGTCCTTGACACCAGAGCAATGAAATGGAAATAGAAATTTAAATAAATATTTCATCTCCTCGAGTGGGGATCGAACCCACAACCAGTCGGTTTTACAGTCACACTTTGTGCCTCTGCGCCACGACTGGCCTCACATCACAATAATGTCTTCATTTTACAAATTACACATTTCACTTTAATCAATTAACAAAAAAAAACTTATTAAAAAAAACACACCGACCATTTTTATCGTTATCAATAAAAAAAAATATAGAAATAATAACCAACAATTTACAAGTGACAATTACACATAAGTAATTCTCGTTGGGCTCTTGCATTTTTAAATATGTAAATTAATACTTTCTCCATAGGATACATATAGGAATAAAAGTTAAGGACTAATTCGTGCAGGTGTTTCGAGTCATTAAAAAGAGTTTATTACTCCTTCGTAGCCTATCGCGGTTACCATCTAGAGTTCATATTGTTTTTAAATTTATTACAGTAATTACGTTATGTTACGACAGGAGCCGGTGGACATTCGAAATTGATGTCAAAGTATGCTTTTTGAAAAATTAAAAAAATATGCATAAGTTTTTTTTTGTTTTAACCCTATATTTTAGCATACGTCTCGATTGCAATCAGTAATGGATTGGAGTTAGCTGCTATAAAGTTATTTAATTTACTGATTAACAGAGAGAATAATGATTGTAATTGGATAATTATAGCCAATTGGTATTTTGTGATTGCGGATTTGAATGTTATACGATCTCAAAATATTTAAAAAAATTAAATTAAAAATTAGCTTCACGCTGTATCCCGCACACAGCAGGGTAGGCAGTGGGAACCTAGTGTTAAGACACTCCGTTCCCCACTTTCTGCCGAATTCTGGAGGCATTGCGTGTTGAGTGGCAGAACTCAACGCCGCGCTTAACCTCGACACCAAGCGAAGAAATGGAAATATAAATTTAAGTAAATATTTCATCTCCTCGAGTGGGGATCGAACCCACAACCAGTCGGTTTTGCAGTCACACCTCGTGCCGCGGCGCCACGACCGCCCTCAAATATTTATATTTACAATATATGATCGTTTATCCATCTTGAGTCGACACAGAAGTCAGCCTGTTTCATCGCCCAGCAGCTACATCTGAAACCAAGTGAAGGACGAAGTGACTCACTCGCTTTCATGTTTATACAATATAACAGAGCATATAAATGTGGTGAAATATTTGAGGTGAAAAATATAAAACATTTAAGACATGTATTTGTTTTAAGAGACAAACATAAAAATCAATAAAATTTGGCAGTATAATCTTGGCAGTCAAAATTTAAAATGAATATATCTCATTTAGAAATTATTTATTTCTTTTAGCTTTACGATGTAATCCCCAAACAGACAGTTCCCCACGCACCGCCCAATTTTCAAGACATTGCATGTTAAATGATGAAACTCAACGCCACCTTGTTGCCAGAGCGAGGAACAGACAATAAGTAATTCCTCCATCTGGGAATCGAACTCACGACCATCGCGCTTACATTTGTGCCATTGTCTTTAATAACAAAACAGCCCGTTTTTTTACTCGAACATTCATTTCTAGTAATAGATATTACAAATAACTAGCTATTATATACGAGTATAATCATTGCCTTATTAGGAACAGCAATGACAACTAATCAAAAAACACCAGATATGGTATTTCTGTCACATTACGCACAATTACTGTCATTATATGTCAATATACCTATTTAGCATAAGGTTTTGGTTATACACAACATACCTTGAACATAAATGCCGCATCCATTAGTTCAAAGCTCGATTATACTTAACGAAGCCTTCAAAGATAAATGTCTAGTTAATAAATAATATTATGGCATACTCGTATGTATGTATATGAATTTTACTACGAATAATTTCCAGTTCGCGAGCGGCTTAAGCTGAGCTTTGCATTTGTGTGAGTGTTTATAAAAATGCCAGAAAAATCTTTTATAGGTAAAGTTTATTATGGGAAATTAATAAAAAAAAATGCAACATTAAAAATGTAAAAATTATTCTATGCAGCATGTTGCATCCTTTTAATTTTTACTCTAATCTTTTATTTCATTTGAGTTCATAATGACTTGGTCACGTACATTTGTCCATTCTTGTATAGTTATAGTACAAAATTTATCTTTCAGTTTTAATAAATCGAATACTAAAATAAAAAAAAAATTATAAAATATGTTATCAGTATAGCGCATCACAACGATTATAAGTATAAATAAAAATAAAAAATAAAAATAAGTAATAGACGTACACAACTACTACGACTACCACACCACAGTGGCGATAAAATTAAATACAAAATTAATAACTAAATTAGTTACGTTAGTTAAAAAAAACAACACGTTATTTTCCAAACGACATTTAAAATAAAATTAAAAACCAAATATTCTAACCAAAACGAAACTAGCCTGTAGCTTTAAAAACCCCAATGATTAATACGCCTATTTTCCATACATATAACCATTACCCAAACAACTGAGGCATTAGACAAGCTATTAGAGCAACGACCGTATATCCAGAGCGCATTAAAATAAATTACACACCTATCTTTAGATCTTAAATAGTATAATTCTTTCAACGGTGTTAAGCATCGTAATTAGAATTCAACACGAAAATATTATCTCCGCCGATTAGCCGTTCCCAGCGATCCCGAACATTAATTAGGGTGGAATGGGGAAAGTTGGTTCTGCTAAACACGCTTAGAATATATATTTAGTTGACCTTTGTCAGGTGAATCGATTTGAATGTCAGAATTATTTATTATATGTTTTCTACTTGACATTTTTTTTTAATTTAAGTTAACAGGTTATAAAATAAATCTTATCATATAACGTTTTTTTTTATTTTTAGTTAGCAAATTTTAACTTGGAACGTGACTTTACAGATTTTTTTTAATAAGCAGACAGACAAATATACAGCAATAATAATTGAGGTAACCGATAAAGCAACAAAGTTGTATTTGCATTAATTTAATTATAAAACCAAATATTTTTTTCATAAATAATTAGGTCACACACGCCCCGTTGTTCCCCATGCACATTTTTCGTTAATAAATATTTATATTATAAAGACCTTATGTTAAAATATGCACAGTGAAAGCGTTAATTCGGCTCGTTTGGTCATTTCGCCTTTTAGATAATCATAAAGATACAACAAAACAACAACTTTTTTATCACTGTTGTTTAAACACAACAACTGTTTTTCATTTATTTCGAGTCAAAACGTTGACTGTTATCGATCTTTTTGTGGGAGTGTTGGAATATAAAATTTGGGATTAGTATTTTAATTTCACACTTTACTACACTTTGGTACTACACTTTTGGTGTGAAAACACCAAATGATTAATTTGGAATGAGGTCGTCAATTCAGTTCCTCTGTTATGTATATGTATGTATGAGCATACATTCATGCACTCACACACACATATATTGTAAGTAATTATTCTTATAAGAGCAAATTAGGTAAAATATAATATTCATCAAAGTACTAATAAAATTAGTATATAATTGAATTTAGCACTATAATTAAAGCAGTGTCAGTAAACTTAAATTATTACTTTTTTATTTATGGTGACTGATAAAATTTTATTATAATTTAATCGAATAAACACATAATGAACAAAGTTACATAGTAAAAATGGAAGTCTACAGTAGTTACAATGAGTAAGCATCATTTTTTTATTATTTATTATATTTCTATCTTCATATCCTTCCTACGCACACTTTTTTTAAAAACAAAATAACTAAAACAATGTCGTACTTGTCGTTTTATGTATTTCCTAAATTGAATAATGACATGTTATTTTCAACTTTCCGCCAACTTCTAGTCACTTCGTACTGGATGACGAAACCTAATAAAAAAATTCCTAAAAAAATTGAGAAAATAATAAATATATAAAAATACTCACCGAGCCTAAATTAAATTTCTATATATTGTATTTATGTATCAACTAAGCCACTACAGCGTTAAACTCCAAATCTACCTATAAAATATTTTTTTAATAGTACTCAAAATAATGACTTTTAGAATTTTTGTCTGTGCGTTTGCGCAAGCTAAATTTAGAAACGGCTATTTGATTTTGGCAAACTTCCCTTAACATTTAGCCTTTGTTTTATTTCAATTAGTGCATAAAAAAACATGAATATAAAGCATTTTGGTCGACTGACGCTTTAATTACTTTTTTTAATATCTATATCACAGACATTGCCTTTAAAATTATAATGTTATTAGTACACGAAAGTAATTTCTCTTATACAAGATATCAACTCACGACCATCGCGTGTAAACGTTATCTTTAAACCAATTTATAATATAACAAGTTAAAGTTAAGTTATTAAAATTAAAAATGTTAACTACGAAATAACAAAAATTATATACAAAATTTTAACCTCACAGTATTATGTTAACGTGTATTAGTCTTACCCTTATATTACTTCGTACGTGTAATTAAATACAATTTTAACCATCGTTTAAGATTAAGAATGCGTTGGCAATGTGATAATTATAGTATAGTTTTTGTATTAGGGTTGGTTTTAAAAGGTGTTAGATTTTAATTATAGGTCCTATCCCACATATGGCTAGAATATGTTAATTTAAATTCCATACTATAAAAATATTTTTAGAGTATATAAACTCATATATATCATTTATTTTATCCTGATTAACGTAAAGCAGCGTTGAGGTCAACAATAAATCACAAATCACGCATTTTCAATGGAAAATGATGTCTATCTGTGTTTTGAACAATATTCAAGCAATATTGTAAGATATGTGGAAAAACAAAAGAAGAACATATCCGAGTTACACAATTTACTTTTCCTGAATAGCAAACTTTTACTTTACGTTGTATCCCTCACAAATACAGAGTAGGTAGTGTTAAGACACTCTGTTCCCATTAAAACATATCCATTCCCCACCTTCCGCCGAATTTTAAAGGCGTTACGTGCTGAGTGGCGGGACTTAACGCCGCACTATATCTCGTTACCAGGGCGATAAAATGAAAATCTTGAATGTTACATTCCCTTAAATAGGAATTGAACCCACTACCTGTCTCCATTACATTCAGTTAGTTAACAATATTAAATGCAATGTTGTTACCCTTTTGTGTTTTGGCTCCTGATAATTGTGGAGAACGTAAGATTTTCTATGTAAATTTAAATTTTATAGCCTTACTGTGGTGGGTCCAAATTAGTTCCGATTTTGATCTAGGCATATCAACGGAGCTTTTATGAACGTGGCTGATTTACAAGTAGATGGGATCTACGATACAGACGGACGTTTCATGGACTTAAAACTACTATATACATAGTTATAAAATAAGGTTTTTTTATATGTACAGATAAAAAAACTCAGAAATTATTAATTCACGTATATTATAATTGTTATAGTATTTTTAATATCAACCTTCTTCTGCCTTTTTCAACTTTGAACCACAAAGAAGCAAGTCACCTAAACATATTAATTAATGGACTTCTTCAATATACACATTCACTATCATGACAAAATTTATATAGATTCTCCTCTATTAATACAGACGCAGTTGTGTAAAAGAGTCTTTTAAATTTATATAAAGTAAGTAAAACTCTCAAAAAACAGAAAGAAAAAAAGAGCAGAAAAGGGCGTGGTGTGTTTTATTTCATAATAATAATAATAAAATAATAACATATAAATAAATGCATAAATTATTTTAAGCTTTCACCAAGGTCTAAACTAGCAGCCCTTCTATTTTAATCCTACATTACCTATCCTGGATTTCGCTTTTTTCGATATATTGGCCATTTAGAGAATCTTTTTTTTAATATTTTTAAAGTATTATTCCACACGTAAGAAAGAAAAATACTTAATAAGAAAACGTATAAAAGTTTGGAACCTACGTTCTACACATGTGTTTAATTTCAAAACAAAATTTAAGCAATAATTATTTTTGAAAATCGAATCTTGTACTTCCGATGCTACAATTTAGCTGGAAACACGCTCCACATCAACATATCAGTTTGAAATGTTTTATAAAACACATTATTACCCTATATTTACATTTGATGTGACTGTTTCACTTGTATAATAGGTATTTGCATAAGCTGATATAACCTGCTTAAGTGTTCGTTTTATCGCTTCACGAAAAGAAAAAGCACGTAATTATGTAGTTAGCTTGGGTTCAATCATTTGTTTGGATTTAATAAAAAAATATATATAAATTATTTTTTATATGTATAACTTGAAAAATTACTTAAAAAATCAGATTGTATGGACTAAAATGTATTGTTTTATACTTATTGTTGCAGAGGTGACCTATTAATTAACCATATATCACTATACTACCGTTGACGTTTACGAGGTGGAACGCTGCATTGTATCATGGGTATTTGTAAGACAATTTCTTTCATTAAATTATAGGAAGGACCTTTCCGTTAAATAAAACAAGAAACACTGATATAAATATATTTTTTATTAAAACAACAACAATATTATATTAAAATACAAAAAAAAATACATAAATTTACCTCGAACCCTAAAAAACTTAACTAACCTAAACGCCAAGTACGGTTTCGTTGGTCAATTTACATTAACTTTTATCTTTGATCTTGGTTAATTGTGACCAGTGATGGCTAACCGTCGCCACTTATCAGATAGTTACACGCGAACTGTACTAAAACGATTTTTGTCGCTAACCTAACCGTGGTTTCGCTTTGTTTTATTTTTTTTTAGCTTTCCAATCATTATAGATTCTAGTTATGCATGTAGTTGAGGTCGTTGTGGCGAAAGGGCACAATATTGGGGCTGTGTAACGCGACGGTTGTGGGTTCGATCTCCACTCTAGGGAATGAAATTATTATTTTTTAATATTTTCACTAAGGCAAAAAGGCATTGAGTTCCTCAGAATGTCTCAAAAAAATCGACGAAGAATCTAATCGAAAATAGGGAACGGAGTGTTTTAACACTAGGTTCCCTGTGCCTACCCTGCCATATACATAGTACGGGATACCGTGTGAAGCTCATAAAGGAAAAGATTCTAGTGTTGACAGTAGGTTCCGTCTTCCCCTTCCCCGATTTTCCTTTTGTCAAGTGGCGTAACTAAACGCTGAGCTTTTTCTTACTAAGACGAATAAATGGGGGGTCGGAGACGCATATCATACATCGCCACGACGACCTCAACTTTGTTTTATGAGCTTTAAACTGAAAGTTGTATTAAAATGTTAAGTACTTTCTTTATTATCAATAACACCAGTTTTATGTTCAGATTGACTGATAATATTTTATTATAATACTTACGGTTTTGTTTTTAGTTAGTTATACACCACGTGATAACGTCCTAAGAAAATGTTGATGAAAAATTGCATACTTTTATGATTTAAATTGAATAATTATCAATTAATTATGGAATTAATTCAAAAATATATATTTTTCTATATATATATTAACATTTATTTCTATATATTAACATTTATTTGCACTCGTAAATTATTTTTTTTTACATTTCACATTGTTATTTGTAATTAAACTGTATTAAAATTAATTAACAAATATAACTGTATTAAAATTAACAAAAAAAAATAAAATAAATCAGCTTCACGCTGTATCCCGCACAAAACAGGGTAGGCAGAGGGAACCTAGTGTTAGTGTGAACACACTCCATTCCCCACTTTCCACCTAGCTCTGGAGGCATTGCGTGTTGTGTGGCGGAACTCAACGCCGCGCTTTGTCTCGACACCAGAGCGAAAAAATGAAAATATAAATGTAAATAAATATTTCTTTTCTTAGAGTGGGGATCGAACCCACAACCAGTCGATTTTACAGCCAGACTTTGTGCACCTGCGCCACGACTGGCGTCTACAAATAATTAATAAATAATTTATTTACCCACACATATATGTGTTATATATGAGAGAAATAGACGCGTCACAAGCTAAACGCTTAGACCGATCATGCCTTTCTATTGTTTTATCCGCGCTCTCGCTTGCACGCTTGGTGCAAGCGAAACGTGACAGTAAGTCATCCTATGCTCTGCGTGCAGCTTTCACCGATTTATAAGACGTTATAACTTCATTTTTTTGTTAATATACTGGGAAAGAGATTCACCGATAAATCGTGTTTCTTTCAATTTATAAATTAGGTTTCTTGAAATTAATTTTCCCGCATATTTTCGTCTCCGTAACATATTTCCTGCAACAAAAAAATATGTTCAATAATTTAAAACAGATTTTATAAAATTTCACAATTTATAGGAGTCACTGTGGTCATCTGGACAGTTATAAATATAATGCAAGTATTATAGATAATAAAAATATTATAAAATTATGCATGGCAAATTCATGCATAGATATATATTTTTTTAATATAAAAAGACTAGGAATATTATCCACATCATTGCACAGTAATCCTAGAGGATTAATTTATTGTTTTTTGTTCTCCATTTTATGCTCATTTCATTTAGATTGATTAAATATGTGGCGAATTTTATTACCACATTTAGTCCAATAAAACTTGACAACAACAGGCACTAAATAAATAAAAACATTCCTGCGGATGGAATTTGAATCTACATCGACCGACAGACATACTCAGCCCAGCTGTAACAAGATAACATCATTGAAATGTATAAAAAATTACATTAATAAAGAAATTACTATAATAAAAAATTCTGTGTCATTTTGATATATTAAACGTACTCTTTAACCGGAGGCTTAAATGCTACCACCTGGTTAAACTCGACTTCCTTAAAATGGCTATAATTTACAAATTTTCTGAGTAATAAAATTGATGCTTCACGTTTTACTCCTCATTAAGAAGAATAAATAAGAAATATTAATAGAAATATTCCACATACGGACGGTCAGAAATTATTATATGTATAATTAGGTATAATTATCAGAAATCAGGATTCTCACTATAACAATCAGCTTCACGCTGTATTCCACATATAGCAGGGTTTGTAGAAAATACTAGTGCCCAGACACTCCATTCACCACCTTCCGCCGAATTTCTCGAGACATTCCGTGAATGACGGAACTCAATGTGAGACTTTTGCCCTGGTTGCGAGAGCGGAGAAATGAAAATATTAACAAATAATAATTCATTCCCCCGAATGAGGATCGCACCCACTACCATCGAGTTACAGGCACACCCTTGTACCCCTGCGCCACAACTGACCTAACCTTTATTTCATTTTTATATATAAAAAGTACTTTCCTACAAAATTTTAATTTAGTGGACATCCCTAATTTGATAGATCGTTAACTTTTACCATACAACACTAAATTATTCGGTCGAGTTACTGTCAAACGGGGCTATTTCTACGCTCTTATTTGGAATATGCTCATAAATATATTAACGTGTTGTTTTTTTATTATTGTTATGAGTTATGGACGTATGTATGCGTACTTTTTTTTTAAAAGGCCATCATAGCGCAGTGACAGCGCTTACTATAAATGCATTAGTTACGGGTTCGATTCCGATTTGTGGATATGATTATATTATTATTATTTTTTTATGGAAAAAACAAGGCAAACGAGCGTTCGGGTCACCTCATTTTAATTTCTGAAGTGTAGTAAACCAACATACAATGTTTTAAATTCGGATGGAAAGTAAAGAAGACCTTCTATAATGTGTTTGTTGAAACTTGATATTCACGTTCTCCGTTATTTATCTCTTTATTTTAAATTAATTAATTTTGGCAATGACTTACGTTATCAAATTTTCTGGATATGGGATTCTGATTCATATCATATCAATCGATTATAGTTATATAATTACAATGACATATATTACATACTTAATCCTTATTGAACCTGTAAAGGTGTCATTAATTTTATGAATTTATTATAGAATTTATTAAAGAAAAATTGACAGTTTATAAGCAACATGCATTTCGTTGACTTGCCCAATCAATTTCCAAAGTGTCGAAAGGAGATTATTATTTTTTTTTCATCTAAATATACAAAACTCGTGAAACCACGATAAAATGGCTTCCACACACTTTCGAAAAATCAATTTAAGCCCCGAAAGAACGTATCATATTTACCACCCCTCAGTGCGATAGGGGGAGTGGGACGGGATATACGTTTATATATATGAAAGACAGAGTAGGAGAACAAACAAAAAATTTGTGCGGGAAAAAAACATGGTCGCGAAAAGTTCGTAGGGGATCCTGGAGTGGCACATTAGTGCCCTACGCTGGGTTTGACTGAAAAAAATGAATAATAACCACCCCGCGCTAACGAAATTTACGGCCGTTTTCTAGAATATGGTATATTAAACTTTTTAATCATCTATTTATCGTTGGCATGGGCTTGGTGACGCAAGTTTCGCTTGTAAGCTGTCTTCGAGACATTTAATGCTAAACTTAAGCAGCTTTAAATATAAAATATTTTATATTTTCAAATTTCTTCTTATTACTATTTCTAAAAAATAATATTCAAGTTTTTTATTATTATTATTTCTAAAATCCTTAGAATAAAATCTAGCTAAAAAGAAAGAAATTCCACATAAAGCTCAATTTTAAATATTTAAGCATAAAGAAAATATTGGAATATAAATTCTAATTTCACTTATTATTGGAATATATTGATTATAATTTTTGTCTTTATAACTCGGGAGTCGTGGATAAGCTACGATATTTTTTTTAAGTCACTCCGTACTCATTTATTCGCTCTTATAGAAAGGACGTCATTATTGCTGTTACAAATTATATGGGAAAAATATATACATATCACTCCTCCGATGAAATTTAATATATAGCTAGAGATATTTTATATTTAAATGTACTGTGCTAAAAACGTGACATTAGAAAAGAACCAACGTCATGTTTGTTTAAATTGAATATTGAAATATTATATAGACAGTGTATATTCACTGAACATATACTCAAGTATTAAAAACAGTACAAACCACAACAAATAAGGTAAAATATTAAGAAATAATAATTGAATTTAACTTAATAAACTCAGGCACAACATCTTTTCCTACTCTCATCCTTTATTAAAAAAAACATATTTCTTAAAGAATTTATTAGTAAAATTAGAGCTCATAAGTATCTAAAAATCGATACGAAAGTGACATTATTATCGATTTTTTATTAACAATTTGGGGCACGGTGGCAATCACTTGATTAGGGAGCTAGGTCGCGTCAGCCGAGCGATTAAAAACGGAATACCCTTTAATTTGCATCTCGAATTATTTAAACGGTATCGTAAAATGTAGATCGTTGTTGATTTTTTTAAATTTTTATTTGGCTTTTTAGGTTTTATTTCTTTTTTGTAATATGTACAAAAAAAATAATAATTTTATATTAATTGTTTTCATAATTATTATAATTATTGAAATGCCTAGCTGGCACAAGAGTGTGCTCCTCAACATCTTCACAGTAAAGTTGTAGTGTAATGACAAACTTGGATAGAGTCAAATTATTTATCAAATGTGTATAAAATATAGATAAATAATATTCACTTATAAATAGATACCATATGACATAAAGTCTGACAATTCATCAATAATATCTTTGTTTATGAGCAAGCAAATATCCTTTTCTATTAATAGTTTTTACGTAGAAATAGTTTCTGCCCTTTAACTTGTTTAGAGAAAAATAAAAAAATAATATTTCAATTTAAATTAACAACAACTGTCTATATAGATAATGTTAATTTTCAAGTTTTTATATTTATATTACCTAAGACTACCAGGACAAATTGAGTGGATACTTATAGAAATAAAATAGCTTATAATATACGTTTGTATATACAGCCTATTTTAAATAACGGAAAAATAAAATAAAAATCAATAGTTACATAAAAATATAATTTATTGCCATATAAAGCCATATGTTTTGTTTTTATATATTTTTTTCTTAATAATAAAATAATATATCACCATTAAATGGGTGAATGGCGGAACTCAACACTGCACTCAGTCTACTAAAGCTGAGAAATGGAAATAATAAACTCAGAGTGGAGATAAAATCCACAACGGCCCATTGCATTAGGATGTCTTCTGAATAGTAATATTTTAATTTTAAATATAAGCGTTCTGGCTAGCCAAAGACTAAACAAGTTATGGAAACTTAAATGGAAAATGAAGCATTTGGACGATGATATGATTTACTTTTTTTTCTTTTTGACTTAGAAAATTATTGATGTAATTATGTCTTCACTTTATGCCCATTACAAACATTTAAAATTTACAATAACATCGAATTTATATACGATTTCTAACAATATATAAACATAAAAATTTTCAACATCAAAGTATAAAGCCTACATACACCACGCTTAACTACACCTGTCTGGTTTTTAAATCATACGAGCGAAACTCAAACATCTATTGAAAACCCAAAACAGGGGGTGCACGAGCTCCCCAACGATATACTTCCCTTCTCCCCTTTCTTTCTACGAAGTTCGCGTCGTCATCCGTATTACTTGAGCTTTGGCGGAAGCTTAGTTGTACTAAAACCAACTTTACGCTTTAGAAAACAAAGTTTAAAATTAAATGAGCAAAAAAACTAATTTATAATCGCTTTTTACGTTCAATTTTGAATTTTAAAGCTATAATATATATAAAGTTCAAATTTGTTTGTTTTAATTTAGATCAATTTTGAGATAGTAGTTGGTACTGATTCCTTTGCATTACTTTTCCTTCTTTGTGGAGGTATTTTATGCGAGTTAAAGGCCTTATGTGTACAGTCGCGTAGCAAACGTTGATAGCTTTATATGCTTGTGTTGGCTCTTATTGGATTTGTATGGAATGTAGATAATTTAATTTGATTCTGTCTCAGGACTTCTTTATAGTTAACAAGAAGAAATGTATTAGTATTGAATTTAGTTGAAAAATGTATGTAATTTTGCTATGTAAAGGAGCTGTAAATAAAATGAATGTTAGAATTAATGTTATGTTAATTCAAATAAAATTAAATTTATGCCACCTAGACCTTTTTTTACGATAGCGTATTTACATCTATCCGGAATGATGATGAATACCCAAAGTTTTTCCAAACACTAAGACTTTCTAATAAAAAAACCGACCACGTGCGAGTCGGACTCGCGCACAAAATACCATAGCATTTCTCCATAATATCTATAAATACGCCAAAAATATCATATTTGCTATTTGGTAGCCCCCTAATATATTATTTTATTTGTTTTGTTCTATTTTTTAATATTGATTTTATTATAGCATCAACAGAAAACATAATCTATGAAAATTTCAACTGTCTCACTGTCATGATTTAATAGGATAGCGTCTGACTGTAAATGCGACAGTGGGTTCAATACACACTCGAATTTGGGCGAAAAGTGAAGAACGGAGTGTCTAATCACTAAGTTTCTTTTGCCTACCCTACTATATATTATATATACTATATATATAAGAGATATATGTATATATTTGTACATTTAGTAATTACATAAAACAACAACATAAATCTAATCACATTTCCCTATATATGAGCCACTTCTATTAATAACGCTGTACACGTAACTAGTCACTTGAGGGCTGTCAATACGTAATTTACGATTGCAACGGACTATTAACGTTGTGAATATATTAAGCTTAGTCTTCCTAGGATAGACTTTGTTGTATACTAAATATGTAATATATATTAAAGATTTTCTTGCATAGCAACATAGGCTAAGGGAAAACCCAGTGTTAAGACTCTCCGTTATTGTTTTGTATCATATTATGAGGCAATAAAAGATATATATGATCATTGATCCCCGAATTGAACCTACTACAACCTACTGCGCCACAACGGTCTTAAATATATGTACCGATATACATATTATATGCTATGTATGCATTCTATATTTTAAAAATATATATTTTATATTTTAAATACATTCTGAGAATAAAAATGGGATCATTATAGAAAAACATATTTACTATAAATATATATTCAGAAACGAAATCTAATTATAGCAAAAAGCGAGAGGATCTTTATTCTATGATCAAAATGTTTGACTTCTGCCATTTAACACGCACTGTCCCCAGAATTCGACGGAAGGTCTTACACTAGGTTCCCTCCGCTTACCCTGCTATACATGTCGTTAGAGTAAAATATGGTATTTTTTATATATACATACAAAAAAAAACATATTTCACTCATACAACACGTCAATCCTAATCAAATATTTGACAGCCCACCCTATTAACAAAAGCTAAGAACGCAATTATATCTAACTTGTTGATTTCTAATAAGCCGAAATATAGTCCCTTTTCACTTGATATAGCGGGCAATTAGAGAATTTGACAAATAATTGTAAATACTTAGGGGTGGAGTAACAAATTAGAAGATATGTCCGAAGAAATTTAAACTTTAACTCTATATAATTAAGATTTGTTACGTATTTCATCTGAAGATGATCTAAAAAGACAATGCACCTAAGAAAAGATGCTGTGTTAACTTAATGACGTCATTAAACGTCAACAACGTCCAGCCGAGGATTTTCTACTTGCTGAATGGTACTTAAGATATGGATGGATTATTTATTAATATTTTTGAATTGTTTGAGAGGAGTTTGTTATTGAGTGTCTTTTTTAAAATGTTTTTATAAGATATTTAGTGATAAGTCACTTCTTTTTATTTATAACTGATTGAGAAAATTTTATGCTTTATAAAAAATTAGAAAAGGCAAACATTGTGTCTATAGTTCTATGCTTATCATCCATATTGTATGAGATTTTTACTTTAAGTGACCGGCTTACGTAGGACTATAATTTATATCCATATGTGAATTCGAGTCCTACATAAGCTGATGATTTTGAGATTAAATCAATTTATAAATAAAATTACTAACAATGTTAAAAAAGCAAATAAAACATTACATGTTAGGTGATGGGCGAAATTTCGTAAAACCGTTACAAATATTAATTTTCCTTCAAATCAAAATCGAATTCACTACTTTACACAAAGATTTTCGATCATTCTTTATAAAGTGGCCAATAATGAATTTTCTTAGCTGTATGTCGCTAATAGCAGGGAAGGCAGAGAGAACCTAGAGTTAAGACACTCCGTTCCCCACACATCGCCCAATATTCGAGACATAAAATGAAAATAATTCATACA